>JXOV01013202.1:474-14455 GCA_001014945.1 Clogmia albipunctata
TTTATTCAATACTGTACGTTTATGAAACAATTTATAGAAAAAGCATTGGCTACTAAACTGTAAACATTTTTCAACAGAATTAGGTAAAGATTTTTTCTGCAATTTTGTTGCATAAATTGATATTTTGATAAATTGCTGTATCAAAACCGTTTCTAAAAATTAATAATAAATAAATCACTTTATTATTAATGTGTGACCTCCGCAAAAAATTCTTTAATTTATAAAATATGAAAAGTTACTTTGATATTGGGGGTTTTACTGTTAAATATAGACAAACTTTGACAAAAATTGAGAAATATTGACGAACATTATCCGACAATCTCAGATTACAGTTTTTTGGATTTTTGTATTTAAAAATGCTGTTCTGAATTAGAAATATAAACATCATTGAAAACTATTTCCAAAATAATAGAATTTGTACCGGAGAAATCCAAAGCGATTAACAATAAAGTTTCTCTAAATTCAGTGATCGGTGCAATGAAATTAAAGTTAAACGAAATTGTGGAACAGTTACACTGGTTTATTAGAATAATAATTGTGTTCTGTCGCAACAATATAGTGTGTGGAATAGAGCAAAATACATTTTTATAAAAAATCGATGAATTTGTAAAATTTTTATTTTAATTTATAAACAAATAAAATTTTGTATACACTTGTATAACACTTTGTATAACACTTATCGACTGTGCATTATTAAACACTCGGGCCTTCTTCAAGACATTCACTACAGTCGTGGCTTAAAACAACCTATGTGTTTAATAATGTATTTTCGACCTTGTTGTATAAATAACTATTTAAATGAATATTCAAAAAGGCAATTCGGCTGCGTTTCAAAACAAATATAAGTAGAAATAATAAATGTCTTTTAATGAAAATAATTGTTTTTTGTATGCGCATTTACCATTAATAAATCAGTTTTTAGTTATTTTTAACCATAATGGACAAACTGTCTATTACATAGAATTATTATCTCGCCACCGAGATCCCGTTGTAAAGACTAATTGTTTTAATTGAAACGCACTCTATGATATCGAAAAGAATTATAATAACAATAATAATATTTACAATTAGTATTTATAAAAAGATCGTTATGTCGTATCATCTGGACCAATTCTGGAGTGCCGAGGGTGTTAAGCGTATTAAACAGGGTGTAGTGTTTGATGAATTTGGAGTGATTTAGTTTCCAATAGGTGGTATTAGTTGGATTCATGAGAATTTGGCCTTCTGTTGCCATTAGACTTGGATATGGATATGTAACTTTATTTTTAACAAAACTAGACAAATAATTTATTAAACTCAGAGTGTTATAATACAACAACTTTTTTATTCTTTACTTATTCATTATATTACTTCTTTCTACCTTTATCGCAATCAATTCTACTGAAATTTTCTTTTATGTATCCACTGGAGTAAAATAATTCAAATGTCGCCCTTACGTTTACTGATTTCATTATTTCTGTCGATAATACAACTAGTATAAATATTTGCCTTCAATTGTTTCCAATTGGGCCATAGAGAAGACAACAATACAAAATAATTGTGCAGCTGGCTACATTCCCATTAAGGGCCCCTGAAACGAACAAAAATCTCATCAGTTATTCCATCTGTGGAAGCCAGCACGCGTATCTAAAATGGATGAAGCTTTGTTTCCCTGCAAATTGCATTGTTTGGCAGAAAATCCACTCCAAATTCCGATTATCTCAATTGGGGTTAAGTTGTTTGCAAAAATCAATTTTATTGAAACTTACCTACACTAAATATAAGCATAAATTAATTTGTGTAATTTCGTTAGGTAATTTGGATTATGGCAAGTCCTAAAAAAGTAATTATACTCGTAGTGTCTGAGCATAAATTTCTGCATAAGTCGAAATGGGTCGCCAAATTCCGTAAAAATCTTGAGAGATTCAAACACAAGTAGTCATATTTATATAGGAAATCCGAACATTTGAATTGAAATTTTGAAAATTGCACTTACTAATTGATTAAAAGCCCAAAGCCATTTTCAACTATAGACATAATAATTTATTTGAAAAAGATGGGTAAGGGTTTGAATATGGAATATTTTTATATTGTATTGTTTAGTCACTATTACCTTAAATAATTCTAATTAATTTTATACACTGCGTTTTATCCTTTTACGACACGGGTCTTCGATTAAATATTAGTTCATATCTCGGAGTTTATCAATCTGATCTCAATTTTTTTTGGCACGGAGAAAGGTCTTATCATTGCCTATTTACTGGACTAAAAAGCAAAAGTCTAGGTTTGTGGCAAACAATTTAAAAAGCGTGCGGATTTTTCCAATACAAAAAATTCGTTTTATCCTTTTACGACAGGTTGCTTATTTTCTCCCAATGCGAGAGAGTTTTTGATAATTTTTTTTAGACTGAAATAGTAGATAATTTAATGTTCATGCGAAAAAATTGGTCGCTATGTCATAGTAGGCAGCCAGTAACATTCTTTGGAAGTCTAAAAACCCATATTTCGAATTTTAAGAAAATAGTATAACAAATTTTTGAGTTCAATTAAAGTAATGACGGCTTTTGAAAACTGTGCTCATTATGCATTGTGGATGATAATATGGGCACAATAGGACAGCGAATAAAGACGCAGTTACGAATTATATTTTCTGATATAGTGGGTTGTAGGATATTACGCAATGTAGCTAACAAACGACTTGACGTATTCAACTTAAACCATACTATTTTGAAGATCATTAAATTCACATCGTTCATACACGAAGACCCCTCTCGTAAAAGGATGACACGCAGTGTATATAAAAAAATGGAGTGAATTAAACAATCTATTTGATAATTAAATATTATTCTGTGTGTAGTGATGATTTTATTGATGACCAAAAAGTTTAGAACAGAGAGACGTGTAAGGTATTGCGTTGTCATCAACTTAGCAAAGAGATGATTTTTTGCGGTTTTTCTAATTTCAGTCGATTAAATAAGCGTAGGACACATGTTCACCAATCGTGTGAAAAGTAAACAAAAGACTGAGATGCGATCGTTCTCGCCACCCTTTGTAGTAAGGATCTTGGCCACAGAATGGTTGTATAAAATGATGGATTTGGCACCATTGAAATCAAAACGGCGATGTTGGACTGCACTTAATCCGGTTATGTCATCATGTTCATAATGAACTTTCTGTCTCAATCCATCCACAATCTGTTGCCAAAGATCCTCCGTTTCGACCTCATCTTGCATACAGAGAAGACAAGCCACGCGTCTCATTGCTTCCGAAGAGTTTCCTGAAGTCACCCGTGTCGATCTACTCGTACACTTTGAAATAATCGAACAGCCCAGAAGAAATTGTCGCACTGTATCAAAATTGTGGATGGGACACAGTTTAAGGAGAGACATCGCGGAGCCAAGTCATATGGTATTAAGTTGGAACCCGCAGGGATCGAGAACGCGTGGGAGACCGAAGATGACTTGGAGAAGATTCGTACAAAAGGAAACAGGAATGATGTCGACCCAGCAACTGAGGATTGTGGCCAAGGACAGATCAAGATGGAGAAACTTATGTAACAGCCTATGATCCACTTTGGATCGTCATCTTGAAAATGACAAGGCTTATTATTATTATTATATCAAAATTGTTACCGCTATATAATTTTTAGATATTAAAAAAAACATCTAGATTTAACAAACTCTTTTATTCTAACTTATTTTAAAATAGAATCAAGACAATAAGTTTGACAACATTTTATTTTAAAACTAATATTTATAAAAAAAATAATCATAGTTTAAGAAACAGGAAGTAAAATATAAGCACTTAACATGTTACGATATTGATTATTAACCATTAGTTCGTTCTATTACGACTATTATATTTCCTGGAACTTATCCACAATGACCTTGTATTTGGATCCAGCATAATAAAATACACAAACAGTGTTAATCCTTGAAGAGATCCAGTCACGCAAAATAAATAGGAAAAAATCAGAGACTCCCATTCAAAATTGATGAAGATTCCAAAAATCCAATTGAATCCCAATAGAAAAAATAGGAAAATAATCAATCTCAACTGGTTCATATGAATTTTACTAGCTTTTTTTCCAGTGTCATTCCTCCTCAATCCACAAGTAATGTTGTAGATGATCGTCCCAAACACAAATATATTGAAGAAGATAATGAATAGCACAGGTAATATTACTCCATATTGAAAGGCTTTCCCTTGAGGATAGCAAACTCCGGCCTCGTTGATGAATTTGTAAGGAACGTAGAGATCAAAATCGATTATGAGGATGACTGCTATTGGCAGAAGAGGAACAATATATCCCACAATACAAGATTTTAATATGATCCGGGTTGTGCTGCTTTTAAACACGGTCACAAATCTCAAATATTGGAAATAGGCTGCGATCAACATCCAGGCAAACACCACCAGCACTGAGTAATGCAAAGAGACTCCAAAAATGAGGCAAGGTAGTTTTTGAGACATGCCAATGTCCATGAAGTTTGGAATCAAAATGAGAACATTTTGTGAGGCGATTCCCAGAGATAAGTGGATAAGAACCTTGCTTCCCTTCTTCCTTCGCCAAGACCTGAACAATGCAGCTGTAATCCAAATCATGATGATCCCAGCTAAAGACAGAAAACACCCAACCATCGTGATCAAATCAAGTACTCTCATGTGATGGGATAGATTCTCAACATCTAAAATATCATTTCTACCTGTCATTAGAAAAGCAAAACTGGTCAAATGCGTACATCCGCAAACAGCAATAGGATTTGTTGTGTTTCGGTAAATTCCGATGAAGAAACACCCTTCCTCAGACCATTCGCTTTCATTTCCCGGTCCCGAATGGAAGTTCCAGTAACCACACTTGTACTCGTCTTCAGAGGTAAAATTTCTGTCAATCTTTAAGAAGTACAGAAAAAGGGATTTTAAATTAACGTCAAACCAAGGAATGGAAGCCATCAACACCCTTCCCACGGGTACCTCACTTATGTTGGTCACTGTGGGTTGGAAAAGGACGTCATTCCTCATGATGGACATAATAATACGAAGAGGGGTTTCTATAGAGTTTTCAAATAAAGGTTGTTGTCCTGTTTTAATTGAATATAGTAAGTCTTCCGGAAAGATCATCGCACTTTCCAGTAGATCATCTTCAAGCAAGTCAGAAATTGACTCGTTTGCTATCAAATACCTGATATCAACGTCAGTTAAGTTGAAGTCGTTATCTTTATAGTTAGAACCCTGTTCATCTCTCCTAAACAAAGCAACTCCGGAAATATTCTGAACAACAGGATCAATGACAAATGTAAGAATAGTCGAAGAATTAAACTCAGTCACTCCTGATTCATGAAAAGAATCTTCCGTTATGAGCTCAGTATTTGTGGTTTTGGATGAGAAAATTTGTTCATAACTGCTGAGAATGATATTAGAGGCATTCAGATGAATATTACCAAGTTGAGCAACTCCTTTACTGACTCCAAGGATATTGCTCATAATACTGTGAACAACTTGAAGTTCTCCTTGTGATAAAATTTGCCCAAATCCAGTTGTGTGGAACTTCTGGAATGAGATCCCGACCAAGAACAAGTCCGTGGGGTTAAGCACTTCCTCTGAAGTAATTTCATTAATTTGATTCATATTTTCCAAAGTCAAATTGGGCATGAAAGCCATAGTAAATAGCTCCTGAGTGTGTGGGGGAATGTTTAATACTCCACAATTACTCATTTCAGTGGACAACCATCTGGCTCCAAAAGGAAACTGTCCAACACATTCCCAAAAAGTTATCACTAAATCGTTATTGAGACACAACTTGGGAATCACTGCCTTCTCCCCAATTGGAGCACTGATGAGTCTTAAGACACCAGAACTGTCTTCGATCTCTGACACACAGTAGAAAATGTGATGGAGTTTCGACTTAGGGATGAGATAAAGAGGAGATAACGTCAGTTTATCAATCACAAAGTGGATGAAATTCATTTGAGTTCTGAAATGAATATCATCATTGGCTGTAAATTGGAAAGGATCTAACAACTCCGGTATTAAATCTCCGTCCAAGGTAATTGTGACATGAAAGAGAACCTCAACTTCGTCAAAAGTTACATCCAAAATCTCCATAGCTCTAACATCGAGGATATCCATCAGAGGGTTAGATTCTTGTAGTTTGGTTTTCAAAACTGTTGAAGATAATTCTAGATTTCTTATTGGTTCTGCAATTAAACAATTTTGCTGATTGCAAAAGAAACTAGAGTTGACATTCAGTCCAAAAACAACTTGTCCTTCAATTGATCCTTCAATTACGACTACATTCGAATTGAGAATATGGTATCCAGGTAAAGATTGCACACTACACCAATATTCTCNTCTTATTGGCTCAGCATTTAAACAATTTTCCAAATTGCAAAAGAAACTAGAGTTGACATACAGTCCAAAAACAACCCGTCCCTGATTTGATCCTTCAGTTATGACCACATTTGAATTTAGGATGTGGTAGCCCGGAAATGATTGAACACTACACCAATACTCTCCTGGATGGATATTATCAATCGAGATGTCATAAATCGCTTTAGTAATAAATTTATCTGCTGGATTTTCAATTCCATTCTCATTTAAATCTGGTATCTGGATGACGTTGGTTGAAATTGGTCCTTCAACGATTATTTGGGTCAATAAAGCATCTGTGTACGTAGTATAACACTTGGGCAAATAATCAATAAACTCGTGGTTAAAAATTGTAAATTCCAGTCTAGTTGTGATGTAGTTGTAAGCCAAAAAGAGTTGTGGAGTCTTCATTTCCACTGATGTCACACAGAGGGCGCGATTGTAAGAATCTGCTAATTTCCATCGTCCATTTCTCTCCGCAATGACAAAGCCCGACAACTGTCCATCCTTCACGCCGGATTCCCAATTGGAAAAATTAATGTTATCGATATTGTTTTGCCACTTCTCAAAATCGAATGGTTCTTGTCCTTCAAATGGGTCGATCTGAATCCTACAATTTCCTCCATAGTATTTAAAAATCTCCGTTATGATCTCATTCTCGTGCCAACTTTTGACTTGATAATAATCACAGTCGATGGGATCATTACTTGCCACAAAATTGAAGCACTTCTCAGTCGTAAAGAATCTTGTTGTGAACTCAGCACCGGAACAAAATCCCCCAACAATATTCGCCAATGACGTATCTTTAAGACAGACTTCAGGGTAGTGGTCAGTACAATTAGCACTCTTGATAATTGATCCATCAAAGTTGCTGATTAGGCACTCCTCAGCATCAACTAAGGAGGTAAACTCATCAGCTACTTCACCAAAATAGTAACCAATTGTCTTCAGAAATGGAAAATAACTTCGGGGTCGCTTTACAGGAAGCCAGAAAAGGTCATCGGATGCTGGCAAATGGATGAAATAGTCAGTAGCAGGTCCTGTGTAGGAAAATTGTTTGCAACTGTTATTCCATGGTTTTGGTTCAGTGCGATAAATGGCAACGGTGGGAGAAGAATACGTGTATGTTACGTCAATAAATCCGTCAGGGATTTTCTCTTCATACTTCTTTTGATCATAGTTGCAGTCAGGTGGTAATGCCGGTGACCATTCCTCATTTATGCACTGTCGATATACTGTGAATTTGCTTTCGTCCAAACACATCGGGTCTGAAGATATAGCTTCGTCAGGATCCACATTGTTTGCGCTCCACGTTACTCCTGCGTGGGACTCATCTAGGCAACCCTAAAGAAAAAAATATTATTTTATGAGTGAAATAAAAAATTGTACAGATTTCAATAATTCTAAAACAGTTATTTTGCAATCCTATATCAAAAGATTTACTTTTTTTATTAATTTAGATTTCGTAATGTGAAACTTTGATATTTGTATCACTATAGTTAGTTATACCAGAGACCTGCACAGTATTACGCATGGCTGCAAATTTTTATATAGTATTAAGTAAAGCTGAAAAGAGACGATGATTTCGTTTTAATATTCTCATTTTTTCTCTCAAAATTGACGACAAAATAGTATATTTCGATACAAGTGCTGTGCAGAAAAGTAAACCGTGCGTGTTTACTTTTCAAAAAGATTACTCATCATTTGTCGCCTCTTGGGGGTGCACGTTAATGTAATGCATTTTATGAATTAACTCGGCCGAGTAAACGATTACTCGTGCATCGTCTTCTCTTTAGCGGTTCAGAACAAGACATGCACTCATTGCAGATCATTGAGTTATATAACTAGGTCGATAAGATAAGGTATTATTAAACACTAGGGTTATTTAATGCCACAAGAGTATCGAAACGAGTCTGTAAAGCAGGCCTGTGTATTTTATAACGCTTATCGACCGTATTTTATACCATCGCTAATCAACAATAAGGTTGCAGTAATGTGTGGTGGTAGTAGTAGTGAAACGTCATCAGCCGGCAATCAACCATTCTTTTGATTTTACATCCAAGTAAATTAGTGATTATTTCACAACAAAAGACTTAAATTGTAAAATACAACCTAAGACTATACTGTTTGGTTCTATTGTGCTGAATATCCATTATTTGCCGCCGAAATACGGAACTAAATGCAAAACTTCTCTCACACAATTTGGTAAAAAAAGTGTCGAAATTTTGAAGAAATAGTGCTAAATTCGGTACCATATAAAATCGAGATTACAATATACATATGTCCAGTCCTCGTTTCAAGTCGACTTGGTGTCTAATTCTTGTAAAATACGAACGACTTGAAAACCGAACGAAAACTTAGAACGTTTAATTATAACGAGTGACATTGAGGGATCCGGATCGTGAGGTCGCTGTGTTACTAGTCTGGTCTGACCAGATTATGATATTAAAACGCAATTGGAATAGTATATTTCGACTCAAAAGGTAAAATAAAGGTTATTACAGCATTCATTTACCATGTATTTTAACAAGCAAAAATACACAAAAAATAGGTAAATGAGTGCTGTAATAACCGATTTCACATGTGTATCGTACACTATTTTGGGTAATTCTGAAAAAAAAATATCTGTTATTCGATGATTGATTAAAATATCGTTTTCAAGCAGCAACCATTCACAACGAAATTCTCAACAAAAAATATTTCAATAATAATGTGTATAGTTATGGTTCTGACAACATTAATTTGGTGACAAATTTGCGGGCAAATCTTGTATTATTTCAGCACACTGAAGAAAAGTGTACTTTTCGATGCAGAATTGCACAAAGATTTTTTTCACAATTGTAGTATTTTTACATCCAAATCAGTATGTCTATTAATAACAATATTGCAAATCTTTCATTATTTGAAAAATCAGATTTCATATTAAAATTAAATTGAATTAAATTTTATATTCTTCCATTGAATTTTAATTCTAAGTATAGTTTTAAAATGTATATAATTTAAATATAGTACTATGTCAATATCATTTATAATACAGATTCATGTCAAAATAAAAGAGGTATTAAGGAAATTGTTAAACTTACCAAATCTGCTTGAGCTTGCTGTTTTGCAGATTGAGTTGTTGTAATTAATCCAATGATCATATATAGAAATTGTAAATAGAACACCACAGTACTCATTTTAAAAAAACAATGTTTTCACTTTGTACGGACTAACAGAACAGTCATTGGAACCCACTGAATTCCAATTGATTATAACTACTTTTATTGATTTCCCAAATGAAGTTCAGATAAGAGTATTTATTATAATCAATAAATGAAATTGAATTGCATTATATTATTGCCGATATCCATATTAATTGGATTATCTTATCTTTTGAACAAAACAATTGATGTCTGTATTATAATACTGTCATTTATTTATCATTTTAGTCAAGTAAACAGAAATATTTATGAAAAAAGTTGTTTTAATTGTAACATAATTGTTAATTTCTTTCAAACAAATTAAAAAAAACTAACCATTTCTTTTTTTTTTAATTCGACGAGACCATTTATTTTCTTTGTATTTTTGTTGCTTAATTTTAATATTATGACACTCACTTTGCTCTGTCGTTATTATAGCATAAGTGCTGTAAAGAATTCTTAAAAGCACGTGCGTTCTTTATTATTAAAGTGTGAGCTCCGTAAAAGAAATCCATTAAATTTATATGGTCGTCAGTTTTTTTTTGAAGGGCGTGGCTTAATTGTGTTTTGTTAGTGTTTTATAAAAATAAGCCATCTATCGGAGAACTCATGAACTACGTTTACTTGCGGTTTATCATAGAGGCCGCATCCTGTATTTTTAAAGAAATTCGAAGAATTTTTATGATTTTTATTAAAATTTTGTATAAAACACGGTCGATAAGCATTATTAAACACTCGGGTCTTCTTTAAGGCACTCGTTTCGCTCGTGGCTTAAAACAATCCTTGAATTTAATAATGAGTTATCTTATCGACCTTGTTGTATAAATAACTATTTCCAGAATTCCTTAAAGTACTTATAAAAGTTTAACAATCAAGTGTAAAAATTCTAACCAATCTCTTGCAAATAAACAGGTTTTAAATAATAATTTTGGTAAAACTCAAATTTTAAGAAGGCTCACTCACCATAATTTTATTGATGACACATCTTCCGAATCCTATGTGCGAGGTATTTTAAATAAAAAATTTCTATTTGAAATTTAATTCACACGTCAAACTCTAGTTAAAAAATTTGCCACTAGTTGGCGAACGTGTCGATATGAAAATTTCCAGTTACAATACATTTAAAACGGAAAGAAGGTAAAGATAGTCAGCTTTTGTATGAAATTACCATGTTGTGCTTCTAGGTGGCGCAGGTCTAATATCAATGGAAGAAGTTTTGGATGAATTGCTAGCNCTCTAGTTAAAAAATTTGCCACTAGTTGGCGAACGTGTCGATATGAAAATTTCCAGTTACAATACATTTAAAACGGAAAGAAGGTAAAGATAGTCAGCTTTTGTATGAAATTACCATGTTGTGCTTCTAGGTGGCGCAGGTCTAATATCAATGGAAGAAGTTTTGGATGAATTGCTAGCATCACCGATAGGACTTAGGACGAATAGATTGTGGCATATAGATGATTGTGATTAAGAGAACTTTCAGAGTTTTCTGGAACGGAGTGGTCCAGAAGTTCTCTTCGAAGGCTTCTGAAACGCGGACTCTTTGGAACGCTTTGTTTCAATGTTAGGTGCCCTATAGTACTTTAGAAGGAAATTGAACCTTTTGAATCCTGTCAGGAGTTTTTGCTTTCTGAGCGACTTGATTTCTGGCAAGGTCTTTGCCGCCATTCTTATGTAATGAAATATTCTGAGCATTTGCTTTGTGTCCGTTTTGCCGTAAGATGGCGGCGGACGACCGGCAACGGCAGTGACTGCCGAAAACATATAAATTAATGGAACTCAAAGAAATCGCGAAGGAACGTGGACTAGCAAATACAATTATCCAAAGGATCATCAGTGACGAATTTAGCTTTGATCTATGAGACGCCATAAAGTGAAACACCACAGGATGCTCTCCAAAAATATCCTGCTATAAAACAATGCGCCAGTTCATTCAGCGGCAGTTACCGGTTTTGAAAAGCTTTCCCACTCAACCGAAGGGCCCAGTTATGGCTCCCAGCGACTACTTTCTTTTTCCCAAATTAAAAAAGGACATTATGGGTAGAATCTTTTTGACAAAGAGTGACCTGAAGAAGACCGTTTAGATACATTACCAAGACAATATTTTGATTGAGGAATCAAGGACCTGAATGAGAAATGTGGTAATTATATTGAAAGGGGTTATTAAGAAAACTAAAAAAGAATTACAGCGATATCACTTGGTTTTCGAGATTATACGTCAGTTGGATACTACCTACAACGTATCTAGCTGGAAACACAATGAAATAGGGTAATACTAAAAAAATATTATAATTTTTTCACTTGTAAAATTAGTTTTTAATACAACTTTAATTATATAAATAAAAAAAATACCCTTTCAATTCCAGTGGGCCGTTTTTCGGTTTTTCGAAGATATTTTTATTTTGACGCTATATTATTTTACTTTTGGTAATACAAACAAAGAATGGTTATAGTTAGAACACATTCCTAATATTTTCACATAGTAAAACTAAGTAATTATTTAAAAATGAGGTGAAATATAAATGGCCCCGACAAATGAAATTTTAAAATCCACTTTTTGTCACCTGAAAATAAATTATTACACCGAAATACACATCAACACGATTAAAACACTTATAAATTCAATTTATATAAAACAATATCTTTATTTTTTCGTAATTTACATAAAACTGAAACATTTTTCAATAATTGAAATTCACAATTCACAATTTTCTTGTTTTTCTTCAGCGAAACACAATTTCCGCACAATAATTCACTTCTAAACACTTTACTTGATCATTATATTGTGTATTTTAATTTGAAATCCTTGAAATATAACTTAAAATTATCAAAATCAATCGAATTACTCTTTGAATCAATGAAAGCCGTTACCATTCCCAATTGGAATCTTCGCCAAAGCGAAAGTGAAAATTGTTCATGAACTTACTGCAACGCGGCCCTGTAAGGAACATGGAGAGTCTAAACCTCAACCAACGGAATTAAACTTTTCATGACTATTTGTATTCAGTGTATTATTAGTCAATTAATAGCACCTAGACCAGTTGAAAAAGGACCCAGTCAAACTTACCCGCAAAGGGATCGAACCCATGGTCTTCGAGGAAGTAGCCGGATGCGTTACCACATCGGCTACGAGGCGGGTCAATTGTATAATTAAACATTAAAAATGAATGTTTTTGGAGAAAATAATGTAATACAAAATTTTTGCTTTAGTTCATCTGGATTTTCAGACAATGGATAAAACAGTACTATTTGTGTAACCGAGTCAAATTTATTAATGACAAAACCACATATCATTAATCATCTTATCTGCGTTTGAACTAAACTAATATCCCTTTGCACAACTCAATTAATTGCCATGCATTTGATTTATTAATGTAATGAACATGTTTGCGTCAGATTCATTTGCCAGGGAATTTATTTGCGCTGAATGCATATGGGTCGCTTATTAATTTGCATTATCGAGGGGGCTGCGAAGTTTGGGGGAGCCGAAGAGGAGAAGGAGCGAATGGACTCGATTGGTTAATTAAACAACGCACCAGTTTGATTGGCAGTAGTAGTGCCATCAACCAGCTTGCAGAATTAATGCGAAATGTTGTTTACTGTTTTGCTGCTGCTGCTCTGCTGTTGAGCCTTGCAATTTGTATGTATAATGAATGAGGTGCCCAATGCAAATCCACATTAATTCCGACAGCAATTAGTTGCATCGGTGCTCTTGCATAATTGTTATCAAAGTACGTGACTCGTTTACAGACTAACTCGGTCAATTGACTGTGACATCGATCCCAGTTAATGCTCTCCCTCTGTAACTTGCTCTTGTTCCATTATCGGAATTAATTCCAGAGCTGTGTTCGGTTGTGCTGACTTTTCATTGTACATTTTTCAAAGTCCCCAAAGCAATTAATATTTTAGTGTATCGATACTTACAAATTCAATATTTAAATAAAACCTTCAAGGACAAAAGACAAATTAGTTTAAATTTTCTTTTTTTAATAAGCTGCTTTAGTTCACTTATAATTATGATGGAGTGGCTAGACTTATAATGCATTAGTGTGCTGTGCCGAATTGCGAGCCTAATAAACACTTTTATGCATTTTAGTTACTTAATATTGATATTATGACACTCAATTTTGCTCTGTCAAAGTCGTTATTATAGCAAAAGTGCTTTAAAGAATTCTTGCTTTTACTTTATTATTAAAGTTAGACCTCCGTCAAAGACATCCATTAAATCGTCAGTTTTGAAGGGCGTGGCTTCCTGTAATTTACCAGTATTAACGATTTTTATTTGAAAAACCACCTATTGGAAATTTTTAAACTACGCCTTGCGGCTATGAGTATTTTTAAATAAAAATTTTTTTTTGTAAATTTACTTTAAAAATGCATAAAATTTTGTTTTATAATAGATACGCGTGTTTAATTATGTGTTTTTCCAACCAGTTTTTTACAAGATTTTATAC
>JXOV01013208.1:0-21335 GCA_001014945.1 Clogmia albipunctata
TCATTGGATCTGCGCCCGTCACAATATAGATTCGTTTGTTCATGGTGCTAATCAAATAATGATTTGTAGACATGATATACAATTTTCAAAGATTAGTAAATGTATATTTAGTGCATTTGAAAAACTTTGATTGAGTAAAACCAATTGGTTAGACCCAGACCGCTAAGTCGTCGAAGAACGACATAAATAACAACAAGAAATGTAACACTGCCGCAACCCAATTGATGGTTTGAATTGCACAGTATATTATATGCACTTGTGTTTAAAATCATAAAAAAAATCAGAAAAACTTTGAATTTAGAATACAAGAAATAATCAATTTTTAAACATAATGAAACAACACATTTATTTTGTTTTCTAGAATTGTACTGATTCATTATCCCCACACTTTGTTTAAATCAACGCTAATTAGACTTCGTTGGGGTGAGCGACTTTGGTTTAAATAACTAATACAAACTTTTAAATACATATATACAAATTCATTTTATATTATTTAAAAAAAAAATATTGGCTAATCGAATCCAAATAATTCATTTTTGCATTAAGATCACTTATAGTATGCGGTTATAATTTCCAGAAATAATTTATTCGTTCCAGTCATTCTGGTTATAAATAAAAACACTGACCACTAAATACCTATGATACTTTGACGTGATTGATATTAAGACTCAATTAATTTATGCAGAGTTTTAATTGATAAATTAAAGATTTAATAGAAATTGCATTTAATTTTTTTGAATTTCAGATTTGATGACATCTTCCTTTCGATTGTAGCGATAAAATCGCTTATAGAACCACTTCACTCAGGAGAATTTTATGTAAGTTATTATAATAAAATCTTTAAACCTCTGATATAATTGAATTTTAATATTTCAGGTCCAAAAACCGCCATACCGTGGACCGCACAGTTATCGATATGTAATCGCCTCTCACGACTATGGAGAGCCCACGGAAATGCTGAAAGTTTGGTCAGAGGTGCGAGCAGCTGGACATGCATAGAGGACTGATTTTAAAATTTCTACATTTTAACCTTTTCTCAACAAAATGATATTGTATTTAGAAATAAAGTTTCGTTAGATGATTATTTAATCAAATTTATTGTTGGCCGAAGCCTCTTTCTGTACTAAGCTCAATAGAAGGCGGGAACTCTCAATTATTTTATCCAGGGATTGTTCTGATTCCACTAAAATTCTATCCACTTCATCTCGTCGTCGGCTCTTCTCTTCTATACTGGCGTCCACCTCGTGCAGTTGTTTCTCCAAACTCGATATTTCCTGAATCAATTTAGCACGAGATTCCTCATCCCTGATAATCAAATCGTTTAAATTCGATCTTTGCTGCTTTAAATGCTCAATATCTGGAAGATTATATGTTTTAAAAAGGATATTTAGTTCGTTTTTATCATTTCAACTTACATTTGACTAACTCTGAGTTGCAGTTTTGTAAAAGAGCCCCTTGCTCAGCCATTATTTTAGGAATTAAATTGGTTTTAAACTGTTAGGGTTTCTTTGTTTGTAAACAAAAATTGCTTGACAGATGAGAAGATCGTTGCACAGTGGTTCAATTTTATTAAAAAAATTTCCCTTTCAATTTCTGTATAGGGAGGAACATAAACAATTTGGTTTATATTTAATAAATTTTCCCAGCCATTATTCGAAATGAGTAACAATATTTCCGCTAATGCTATTTCATTATAAAGATAACCTTCATATAAATTGAGAAAAACCCCGTCAAAAATCATAACCTCAAAATGATTTTTTTTAAATTTTCAAACAACTTTATTCTTTAATTATTTAACAAATAATTAACTTCCTAGTCCAACTTTTCTCTTGACTTCCACTATTGTCTTTTCTGTACACTCTGTAGCTTTCTCCGCTCCAGCTTTAAGAACTTGGTGAAGATAATCCTTGTTCTTTAACAAGTCGTCCACTTTCTCCCGAATAGGATTTAAATAATTGACTACGACTTCTGCTACTCTGGGTTTGTATTTGCCAGTATCCACATCGGAGTTTTCTTTGCAAATATCCTCGACAGTTTTTCCGGAAAGAATAGAATGAATTCCTATTAAATTGGAAACCCCTGGACGTCCCTTTGGATCGTATGAGACTTCTGAAGTGAAGTCTGTCACTGCCTTTTTTACCTTTTCTAGAATCATATCGGGTGTATCTGAGAGCATAATTGTAGCCTTTTGATCCGGATCTGATTTGGACATTTTCTTCGTTGGATCTCTCAGGGATTTAATTCTGCTGCCAGCGTCGTCCTGAATCATTGAATGGCAAATGGGGAACGTTTCTCCGAACTTTGTATTGAAAGCTTTTGCTAAATATTGAGCGTGTTGCAGGTGCTGGGCTTGGTCTTCTCCCACTGGAACGTGAGTTGCTCTGAAATTGATTATATTTTAATTTTTACTTGTATAAAATACTATTTAAAACAATATTACTTGTAAGCTAAAATATCAGCAGCTTGTAATACTGGATAGACATACAGCCCAAGGGGGATTTCCTTGAGTTTCTGGGACTTGTCTTTGAACTGATGAAAATGACTTAACTGAGCCATTGTCGTGAGGCAGCCTAAAATCCAGCACAATTCAGAATGGGCTTTAACTTCTGACTGAATGAACAGTGTTGATTTCTCAGGATCAATTCCGCAAGCGATTAGAGTAGCGGCCAGTTTGGTCGAGCTCTCCCGCAATTTAATGGGATCTTGAGGAAGAGTAATTGAATGTAAATCGACTATACAGTATGTTACGTCTTCCCCAGAGTTCTGTAAATCCACCCATCGCTTAACAGCGCCCAGGTAATTCCCTATATGCAACCCACCAGTTGGCTGGATACCGGAGAATATCTTTCTGGGATATTTGGTTACCTAAATGAAGATTGATTAATAATTTTATCGATTTTTATTAAATACATACATTGTCACTAAAGTTTCGAGATATCAACTGGACTGGTGGCTTAACTGCTACGCTTGGACAACGTAAGATTGAGGCAATACTTCGAATTATCATTTTATTTTCGAATTAAGTTTTTACTCGGAAATTTCTTTGCCATAAAATCAGCTGTCAAATTGAGCTCAAAGCTATAAAAACGCTTTTGATATTATTTAAAAATTGGCCATATGGACGGTTACCCAAATCAACATGATGTACAAAAACTTTAGTTTTACTTCTTTCTTAACGTAATTATTACAGGATTGAATAACTAGATTTTAATATATGATATGACATTGAATTCTTGTCATATAATTATCTACAATTAAATTCGAAATTGGTTACAAACAATAAAAAACGAAAACAAACGTTAATAACGGCGAATTTTTGTATAAATTTAAAAAGTGGTGGGGTTTTCAAAAGATCATCACCAAAAAGTTCTCTCTCTCTTCCAGGTAAAAGACGAGAAGGTAAAATAAGAAAAAAGAAATTGGCTAAATCTCCTAGAAAACCCTTTAATTATAATGAAACTGTGATTAAAAGTGACTCAAGAGTGCTCAGAATAGAATCTGTCAAAGTTTGTGATTTATATTTAGAGTTAACTTAATTAAATAAGAGAAATACTAGTGATCTGTAAGAGTGTGTGTGAAAGGTGTAATTATGAATAGTTTTTTACGTTTTTGAATTAATTTCTATTCGAAAAGTCTGAAGTGAGATGTTTCTGAGAGTGTATTCAAGTGAGGTCGAGGTGACAAAGTCGTGAAAAGCGATATTAATGTGCCCAAAAGTGGAAAAGTGCATTGAGTAAAAGAATTCGTGTGTTGGTGTGTGTGAAAAACAACCTGTGAATAAATAAATCTCGTCGTCGTCGGATATTTTCCAAACTACTTTGAGAGAGTCGAATTTCTTGATTGGAACAAAGAATCACCTGAACGACGGACGGGACTTATCAGCCCCGTTGATGGAATTTGCGGAAACTAATAGTGGAGTGTAAGTGCGAGTTAACATTTTTCTTCAACGGAAATTGAAAAAACAAGAGATTGCCATTTCTTCGCCGCTAATTAATTTGTTCAACCAGAGTGCTTTGATTTGGAGAGAATTGGAGGGTTGTTGACGACAATCAGTAAAAACTTTCTTTTCTTTTCTGCCGTGTAATTTTCAGCGTTTTTATTCAATATTGATGTTATTGTTCATTAAATTTAAACCTTTTCGAGGGCGGATTTAAATCACTATCAATCAATATCATTTAAGATAAAAAGTGAAAAAGAAAACAAAAACCAATAATAAAAAAAATACAAATGAATGATGGTATTAATGAAGATTTCAATGAAGATCTGCTGAAATTTTGAAGTTCCGGCTTTCAATTTAACAATTTAATTGTATGAGAACGATTCATAATTTAAAATTTTGCAAGGTAACAAAAACACTCGTGTTTAAACTACGCTTTTAAAGCATTCATTACTTTAATATAAAAACAATTATTGTTTACAAGTTTAATTGTATGTGTTTTTATAATATATTTATTTGTTTAATCCTTAATACAACTGTTTAAACATTCACTTTTGAAAGGAGTATTTTTACTAATATAGAAGACAGGTTGTTAACAATAATACGTAAAACTTACAGGGAATCAATAAATGGCAATGTAGTTTAAATTAAAACAGCTTTTAATGATAATTCTTCCATTTCTAAAATAACCATAGGAAAATGTCAACATTACATTTAAGGAATTTCTCTTTTCACTTTGCACCTAAAATAATAAAATGTCGTTTGTGTGTAGAGAAGAAGCGAACATCCGAAACGGAAACTTGTCTCTTACAATTAGTAATTTGATCCAGGCAGATGCAACTTTGGCCCGAAGGTGAATTTCAATGGAACTATTTCGATATTGTTTGTCAAAGAAACGTGACCTAAGCGTAATTCGAACTTTGGTGACTCAATTTGTTCTTCGTATTGCATTCCTTATTCAATTATAGATTGTGGGAGTTTTGAATATCGACCCATTTATTAGTTCTGACAAGAAGCAGAAACATATTGCGAGGGGGCAGTTATCAATCGATAGTGAATAGAGCTTGGCTGAGGTCGGTTTTACCCATTATTAATACAAAAGTGGGTATGGGAGAGAGACGAAAATAAAATCATTACCATTGTTTCGCTTAAAAATTCCTAAAGCGAGCAATGAACTAAAAGTTACTTCCAATGGCGAGGCAAGAAAAGCATCAACTTGTTAAAGAAAAGTGGTTGAAGGAGAACGAAAGTGACCATTTAGAACGGAAATTTACATGGAATTTACACTTTGTTAAACATTGATTCAGTACTTTGCCCTTGGCGACAGAATGTTTAACGCTTCTAAATGTAAATCATACGTCTCTAAAGCCTCCAACGTCATCGCAAAATATATAATAGTAACAAAGGGCGTTCCACAGAGATGCATAGAAAGTATTTAACTCAATTTCATGGCTGAACTTTGTTGCAATTTGGGTCAGATCAGACACACAGCCAGAGTTTTCCCTCGAAAAGCGACATCGTTCAGTGTGTGTTAGAATTATTATCGTATTGTTTATCCAATTTGCAAGTAACGCACGTTTTATGGCTGTTGTCTCGAGCTCCACCTGACTTTTCTCTCTCCTTACAATTGCGATTAATTCTGATAGCTATGACTATTCAATTTTATCATCGAGATGAAACAGTTTCGCGATGTGCAAATATGAAAGCGGATCACACATGAAAAGTGGTGGTTTTATAGATGTGATCTTTTGATGGTGACCTTTGCAGTTTTCTCTCCTGACTTCTATTTCAATTGGTAATAATATAAATGGGTATAGTGCAAGAATAATTGGCAATTCGATATTTGAGAGGTTTCTGTGAATTTTGGGGATTAGCCATATGTGGAGCATTGAAACTAGAAACGCAATTATGTTTTAGCAGAACCGCGATCATTGTTTTAGTTTGAGACAAAAGACTGTTAATATTTTATCACTTAAGTATCACTTTAAGCATATAAGATATTGGGAATAACTGGTGTTGTTTGATTCAATTAAATTTGTTAAAAACTAAAAGTGTTTCTGGGTTTATTGCTATTGGTAATAATTTGATTTTAATTTTTATTTGCATATTGTTTAGAAAATAATTAAAATTCTATAGCGATAATTATTATATTCGGGTTTACATGAATATAAAAATAATATTTAAACATTCATTGACATTGTGAAATTATATTAGTATAAACAAATTTCAGTGAAAAACTCCATTTGTTTCGGAATTGAAATTAGAGTACATTAATGAGTTCATTATAAACAAATTTGCAAACATTTTAAATAATTATTGTACGTTTGTAAGTATTAGTTCAGCTGGATCGTTGCCGTGGAAATAGAACGATAACCAAGGCAAGGCCTGGGAATAAATATTTATTGTTTGATATTAATTTGAAATAAACAACTTTGATTCAATTGATTTTTATTTTGTCTTAAGATATTCATGACAATAAACAGTAGTTGTTATATTTAAATAAAGGGTAGATTTAGTTAGTGTAGGTATTTATTAAGCGTAGTTATTAATTGGTTGTATTATTATTAAAACAGTTAATAATTGCTAATTTTATAAGTAACATAAAGACTTTTCCTGATACTGCGTTCTGCCTATACTGTCCTATTATGAGGTGTCGAATAACTTTCGTGTCCAGTCAAGGGGATTTAGTGCAGGGATCAATTACCTTCGAAGCGCATCAATCAATCTTTCTGTAATACAGAAAATGTAATAACAAAAAGCCTATAATCTCCGAGTGAGTTCTGATTCTGATCGTCAAATATTGTACTTAAGTACTTTCATGGATTTGTAATAAATAATTAACTGGCTTATCAAACATTATTATATTAAAGGAAAGTTTTTGGTATAAAATGGTGTTAATAAACAATTAAGAGTGCTTCTATTTTTGCTTGACTATCAATGTTGTTTCTTTGATATTTTTTTGGGACCCACTTAGAAAACTGTTTAAAAGAAATATAGAAAGGAAGCAAAAACATCTGGCGCAAGAAAGCAAATCTGTGAATAATATAAAATTAGTAGAATTTCATGCTATTTTAAATACTTTTTTGCAGAAAGAAAACTATGTTACTTTATTTTTGTACAGTTTTTAGTCAAAGTTTCTAGGTTCTTCATTTCAATTGAGTTTGTTCTAATGGTTTTTCTAGTAATTAATTTACAATTAAAGTTTAAACTGTTATTGATACAGACTGATCAATAGCATGACTCTCTTGTAACTGGCTTCCAGTTCCCAGAGACGCGAGAATAATGGGTTTGAGAATTGGACAATTTCACGACAAAAATTAAGTGGGTCAGTGGTAATAGATCAGTCGTTCCGAAACGGCCCAAATGTAGGCTATGGTTTGAATTTATTTGTTTTAAAAGTCGGTTGAGAATGCCAAATTTTTTACCAATAAATCAGATAGGCAAGACTGCGGAAACGGCCACAGCTGTACAATATAGAAGATATTTCCATATAAAATGGAAGTAAAAAATGAAAAAGATCGTCATTCTTAATGAAATACAGTTATTTGAATCATAAGTCTTCATTTTATGTCTGAGAAGGTCTGCAGAAGGCGGAAAGATGACAAGTATGTGATGGAAATTTTATTTTTAAAGGGGGATGAATTGAAATTGCTTTATCACCTGTTTAGACTAGGCTCTCTGGGTTTATTACAACCTTATCTACATGGCAAGCGATTTAACCGATTGTTAAACAGAATTCTAGCTAGACCTTCGTAGAACTGAGGTATTTGCATAAGAGAAGAATAATAAAAGAAATACCTGACTCTTTTCCCTCTCTATTTCTCTGTATTTTGTCGTACTTTTTTTTGCTGTGCCTCTCTTTGGAATGGAATTTGATTGTTTTGTGTATAGTTGAGTGGAAGTTTTGAAGGTGTGCCGAGCATAACAATAATCGTATTGTTGCTTCTCGGTGATCCACAATGGTAAGGTAATTGACTCCCCACTATTCCCATTACCTAGGGTCATTATTTTCCCTGGTATTCTCTCTCTTTCCTCGAGAGATTTTAGTTTAGTACTATAATAATTCGTGTACCATAGGTTTGTGGCAATTAAATATTTTGATTTATAAATGTTTGTTTATTGTTTTCATATTACGACTCTCGGTAGCTAGCTTCTACTCCACTTAAAAAATATCTGATGTTGTAGGAAGAAGGTAGGAGAGATGGTTAGCTGTAATTTTGGGAATTAAGTTGTCTGACGATTGAGAATGGTAATGATCTTTCTCGCTCTTACTCTGGTTCACTGGCTCTGACTGTGTCTGGTGGTTGGTTAGATGGATGGGAAATGGAGCCCGTATATTTATATTCTTCTAACAGCAGAACGGCTGAAAGTAAAACGTTTTGCGCCGAGGTTAATAGCAATTGCAATATTTCAATTTAATTGTGTTTTATATAGTGTTGCGTGGAACGAACGAAATTCTTCCGAGAGAGAGATACCAGAATCAGATTGTTTCCTAACCATTTTAATTGGCACAATGCGAACAAAAAGCCACAAGGAAACTGATTTAAACCGCAAAGAAATGTATTGTAAAAGCTTAGATCAAATGGCATTAAGATGTTGATTATATTGTCTAACGAAGAAGAATGTAATGATTTTCGTGTGATAATTAATTTAATATGTATTAATTTTTTAATTGAAAAATAAATATATTTTTGTTCACTATTTTAGTTTAAAAGCTTTTTAAATTTCCAAAATTACATATAATTTTTAGTATTTTAGGTTTTGTTACCTCAATTATATATAGATTAAAATGTTAAATGTCTTTTATACAATTCTGATAAAATTTCAGTATATTTTAGTAGTCAATTTCCTTCTTTTATCCGTCATAATTACACACTGTTAAATTATACTATGCATTAATGAACACCCGAAGACAATCATAAATCTTATAAATACACAAAAGTACTTTCAATTACTAAAAATTATAATGTAAGATATTAGTTTCCTGAAATCAAAATAAGTTTGTTCTATGTTCTTGTCTGCAAATTTAAGAATGCATTCGATATACAGTCACCTCTCTGAATTATCGAATGTTTCCATTGCTGGTGCTCTAACTGATAAATAACTTTTTAAGCTAAAAAGCACCTCAATTGCAGCAACAACAAATATGCAACATCGAATTGTGGAGTGTTAGATGCCGTTGAGTTCGAATTATTGATAGCATAAAAATGTATTGATTTTGTAGGGACCTCGCTATAACTTTGAATTATTGGGAGGTTAGAATTATCGCAGGTTTGAATTATCGTGAGGAGACTGTATTAATCAATTTGCTTTTTTTCTTGTTTAACGACCAAATTTAATTTTTTCTTTAATGTTGATTCTTGATTCACGAGGATATTAATGTTGTATTTCTATGATATATAAACAAATTTAGACCGAAAGTTCTATTCACTTAACATCTATTTTCCATTATTATGTGCGTGGGTTCGATCCCTGGGTGTGTAGGATTGACTGTATCCTTTTTTAACCGGTCTAGGCGCTATTAATTGAAAATAAATAGTCATGGAAAATCTAACACCCGTTAATTGAGGTTGAGACTAGTTCCTTACTGGAATGTAGATGGAAATATTTTTTTATGTGCGTTTTAGATCTAAATTTAGTACTCGCCTGTCTTCAATTTTTTACTCTTTATTTCGTGATTAAATAGCACATATTTATGTTTTTTTTATTTATTTATTTCATATTTTGGGCTGGAGTCCTATAGACCATATGGCCCGATAACATTACACTTCAAATTTCACATATTTATGTTAATTCTATAAAATTTTGTAAAAACTAGTTGAAAAAACATGTAATTAAATTCGCGTATATTTTAGAAAATTCATTTAATTCGTCTTCTAGAATTTTACTCGTGTTTAATTATGGTTCATTTTTCCCACACGTTGTTTAAATAACTATTTTATTATAATTATGATTTACAGTTCTCTTAGAATGGTCAAATTATTCGATTTAAATTATTAATTGAATTTTTTATTGTCCTCTTACAATAAAAATTCAAATGAAACCAAATCTCTCCGAAAGTTATTGTCAAATTGAGCCCATAAACTTTAAATTGTTACTACATGTAACCATAATTTATGACAATTATACAATTATGGATTAATAATTTTGGAAGCAATAAATGATTAATATACCCCATTAAATCATCTTAATGATCCGTATTACCATCTATTAGTATGAATTATAGTGGAATATGAAGAAAGTGAAATTCGCTCCTTGAAACCCAATCCAATTATTAAAACAGATCAGAGATTATAATTTAATTTCAAATGAATACTCAAAAAGCAAATGTGTTAGAATTAGCATTAGCATTCATTTGGTTGTTATTAAATTTTAGACAATTTTCGAATAAGAATTTATATAATTTTAAAGTCACATTGAAAGAACAATAGAATAAACAATTTAGTTGTTCATACCATGAGTCAAAGCAACATTGACGCGACATCAATTTGCAAATTTCTTCCGCCTCAATTTCGGTATTACTTTGATTAGGTGTTTGAGAAATGCCTTTGTTTATATATATTTATGTACGTTTAGTATTTGGTTATTTAACAGAGTTTCGTGGCAGTTTTTTATGGAAATATTTATTGGTCTTTTCCAGGTAAAAATAATTTGTAATGATGTCACCTTCACCGAGCTCAGCCGGCAAAGTAAAGCAGACAGCACCAGCGCTGCAGGAACAACAGCCCACACAGTCGAAATACCGGCCAGACTTATTAATCACGTCAGCGACAGGAGACGAGTCAACGGAGGTCTCCTCCAGCTCCCCAAGTACAGGTATAGTCATTGCACTATAGGGTTTTTGGCAGTAAAATCGACGATAATTAAAATTGTTGAAATTTTATTTTAGAAATACATGAGTATTTAAAGAATTGTTAAATATCTCTAATCTCTATGCATTTAGTGACGTAAACTTACCGGCGCTAAACAATGTTATCTTATTATTAAAGTGTGATCTCCGTGAAAGATTTTCAACAAATTGTTTAAATTTATGTAGAAGTCAATTTTGTTGTACATGGTTTAACTGTATTAACGGATGGTTAAATTTTAAATGGAACAAAAAGCAGATTTTGCGAAAGAAAAACAAATATCTTAAAAAATTAGACGAATGATATTTCCTGTGTGCAAGTAAGATACGACATGATATAGTTTTCTACGTCATACCGTGGAATGAGTCAATGAAACAATGTGAGATAGATTTTTGAATTTGAATATAATAAAATTCTTATTTTTTAGATTTTGGTGTTATTTTATTTAAAATGCATAAAATGTTGTGTACAACACGGTTGATAATCATTATTAATTATTATTATTATTAGTTCTTTTTAATAAAATAAAATAAAATTACATTTCAATTGCTGTAAGGAACATAGGGAGTCTCAACCTAACTATTTTTTTTATAAATACAAATGAAATACATGAAGTGCAGTCTTTTAATATTTTATTCATTTTTGTTGCTTAAAATTGATATTGTGACATTCTGCTCTGTTAACATCATTATTATAGCACAAGTGCTTTTTCTTTATTATTAAAGTGTGGCCTCCGTGAAAGAAATCCATCAAATTTATATGGACGTCAGTTTCGTTGTTTATAGTTTAACAGTTTTTAACAGATAATTTTCAAATAAATATAAATCTGTAATAAACCACCTATCGTAAAACTCTATGAACTGGGCCTACTTACGGCTATGAGCAAGGAAGAGAGATGCAAAATATTTAAAACTTTATATTTGGTTTAAAATAGTGGCCGCTAAACTGAATTTTAATTAAAAAGAGGATTTTTTAAGATTTTTGAGTTAATATATTTAAAAAAGCATAAAATTTTGTAAAAAAAACTCGGTCGATATGCATTATTAAACACTTGGCACTTCTTTAAGGCACTCGCTACGCTCGGGGCTTAAAACAACCCTTGTATTTAATAATGTCCTATCTTATCGATCTTGTTGTATAAATAACTATTATTACATTTTATCCTTGTATGAAGTAGATTCTTTTTTAAATTAAAGAATTTTAGACAATTTTTTTCAAATTGTATAAAAAATACGAATTTTACTTTCCCGTTCATGTTATTTCTTTATGAAAATGACGGTTATGAACCGTCTAGACCTGAATTATGAATAAAGAATATTGATTGAAAAAGGAAAGGATTTTACGACTTCTTTTTGGTTCAAGTTTATAGCCCTGACACGAAATCTTTATCCTTTCTTCGTAACTAATTATTATTCGACCTTTAAGGACGAATAACCTACTCTGACGTTTGATTACATGCCTTTAATATTTTGTTAGTTGGCTCGTGGCTTCGCTGTTTACCAATAAAATTTTATTATAGACTTGGATAAATCGGAAAACGAATTAAGATAGTGATTCAATTTAAGATAATGTCTTGTTATTTTAGCATATAAATAATGATTTTATCTGTTTTATTATCGTAGATGCCCCGAAATCACAGTGCTCTTCCCTTTCTGACGGCGAATCGTTTGAATGCTATGGGGAAAATGACCTCATGGACGGAGGAGGAGGGGGAGGTAGTGTAAGTGGCGGCGGCGCTGGAATTGGACGGGATGGAGGAGCCAATGACCTGGTAAACGGAATTAATGCTGACCCAGAATTGAATATGAACTTGAATGGGTAATTATCGGTATTTGTTTATTATTGGACGGATTGAAAAGTACAGATTGTTAGGGATAGGGTGTTAATTTATGCTTAATGTTACTTTTATGTTTAAAGTTTAATACTCTTATAATTTAGTGTTATTAAAAATATATTTATAAATGTAATAGTCAATGGAACAGAGGTTTATATTTCTGATTTATGTACAAAACAATTTCAATTTTAATGTCATCATTATAAATAGAATCATTGTTATAAAAATAATAGATAAATTATTCGTGGTTAAATTTAAAAATAGATATGCTGAATTGTTTGAATGTTTATTACCTTTTTTTCAAAATTAATTTAAGCTATTACATCCTTTAATCTAATTTTTTTGCTAACATGTATTATTAAATTTGAATGATATCATTTATTTATATTTAGTTAATAAAACCTTTTAAAATTCATGTATTATTAGAATTAAATTCATTTACAACAAAATATTTTTTAGTTTTAGTATTTTTTAATTAAAAACTTAAATATAAACTATAGATTGAGGTTTTTGAAATATTGACTAAATAAAGTATTTTTAAAAGAAAACATTGAAAATAAAAAGATTATTATAAGTTTTAACAAAGCACTAAAATTGTAAAAATTTACTCCAAGAATGTTGTACTATACTAGAGATAAAAGTTAGGGGATTGCTCAAAAATTAATTCAAGAAAAGTCAGAATTTTTCAAATTATCGCCATTATTATCATTTGTGGCTTAATCTGGAAAATTTTCATAAGAAGGATATGGTCCTTCAAGTGTCGTAGCCTTGGCGACTATTTGTCTGATATTGTCATTTTTATAAATGGCATTAATTTTTTTTGTATTAAAATTAACATTGATTTCTTTTTAAAAATACTAAATTCAACTAATTTCAATAATGCTTTACCATCCCGACTTCCGTCTTGTGTAAATATCATACAACTTTTTCAAGATGATAATCGGGCCATACAAAAAAGACAGGACGTTCCCATATATTTCCGACTTATTTTTCTTATGCTAGTGTCCTTAAATTTAATTATTTATAAAATTTTATTTAAAAAACATTAAGTTGAGGAATGGTATTGATTTCGCGTACAAACATAATTAGAGTTCAAGCAAATTCCATAAAAAAGAAATCCCTTCTCTTGTACGTGTTAAACTCTTAGTGGAAAATCTTAAATAATGATTTATTTCTGTTTTTTATATTGATTTTATTAATCAAATTAATTATACGTTATCAACATTTTTGGTAAAGTTAATTGCTTGGAAGGCAAATTGCCAAGTACTATTTGCAGCATTTTAATTAATCGTATAACAAATATTTTATTTTTCTTATCGAATTATAGTTCTAATTCAAAGATAAAGTTTAATGGATTATTAAATTCATATGGTTTTACACTATTTAATTGCCGTTGATTTAGTTTCTGCCTATTTTATAAAACATTATTTTTATAATCACAACGTACTTTTCGATTCACCCTTCTTTGTTAAGATTATATAAAACTATATTCTGTATTTTCATTGCAGAGAGGATGGAAATGGTATTTTTCGTCATTCTTGGTCTCGCTCCAGTTTACGAAGGCCACAGCCAATGTAAGGATTAATCTATCAATTTTATCAATTGTGAATCACGTGTTGTTTGTGTTTTTATTTTTTATTGTACCTCAATTGACGCTCACAAACTGATAGGAATCAGGATCATAACTCATTTCGGCGTTGGGGATCCATGAGACAGTAAGAGTGTTTTTATTATATTACCGATTTCCTTAAGCTAGAAACTGCTGCACTGCTTTGCTTCTGGGGATTTGGTGTGTGGTGTTTGTTTTGCTATTTTTAAGCGTTTGGATTTTCCACAAACCTATTTATTTATGGAACTGCAGACTGGGCTACCGTTTTTGTCTCCTATTCCCCAATTAAAAGGCTGTAAATTGGGTGTGTGACAAGTCGGCAGCGAGTGTTTAAAATGGGATATTTTTAAAGAAAAGAGGAGGGTTCAGCTGTTATTTGACGATCATCATCGTCTTCCATTTATATATTATTTCGCTTGTGCAATGATCGAGACCGATATTGTGATGCGATAAAAGTGAATTAATTTATGAATTGAATGCGCTCTTGGCCTTTCGATTTTTTGTCGGTATTTTCGTTTCTATTTGAATTTTTGCAATGGCGATCATCTGCATAAAAAGTGGTCATAACTTTGAATTGTGTGAAAATTCACACAGCTAAAGCGGTATTTGCATTTGTACATCATCTCTTTTCACAATGCCAAAATCGGGCTTTTCTATATAAGTCGTGTTGTTTGTCGGACCCACGTGATTAACAACGATTTTATGGCGGTTTATCTCTATAAATATTCAGTTGTACTACTTGAAATTAGTGGCCCAAATTATAGTAATAAATACGAGATATTAGGAAAAGTGTCTCTTTGAAACAATGTACTTAAAATGCAAAAGGGGGATTTTAGTTTTTAATTTTCGGTAAAATATTAGTGGAAACTTGACCAGTCTCAGGTGAAAAAGGTGTGTGTAGGTGAGAGAGCGCGCGCAAGAGGCATTTCCACAACAAGAGAGAACGTAAGGTTACTGTGAGTGAAGTGACTTTTGTATTTGGTTGAAAAACGACGGTTAGTTCAGCAACGCGCGCGTTTGTGAAAATGGTTGTCAGTCAGTTGGCTGGTGTAGTTCTTTAGCTAGAGTTGTCGTGTGTTTTGGTCTCTTGTCTCTCTGGTTCATGATATAAATAATATAATAATGAAAAGTTTTCGAGTGAAATTTGGCGGACACTAAAATAATAAACTACAAGACGACGAAGACCAAAAGTGAATTCCTCGAGACGACGACAACTTATTTAGGGGAAATTGTTTTTTGGGTAGAAACTAATTACAAACCGTTCGCTTGGATTAATTTGAACGGTGACGTTCTGCATCAGATGTTTCGAAACTGTAGTGAAGTGGTCAATTTGTTGTACCCAAAAACCCATTGACGGATTAATGATGAAGAAGGAATAACAAAAGAAGTTGGTTTTATACATGGCCTTTATCAATCAGACCAAAGTGTTGTGTGTGTGTGCTACCTTATTCTTAATGATTTATCTAAACCGGTTTTGTGATTAACATCTCTATATAAACTGTGTGTTTGTGTGTCTCTCTCTCTTTGGATGAGTGTTCAATTAACAAAGATCTCTGGTGTTCTTTTAGACTACATTCTGGCTTGTCTAATTAAATAACTGGATCTAAAGTGATATCACACCAGTGCAGCGAGCTTCGCCATGGATAATTTCCGTTTTATCAAGTATTATAACGAGAAAAATGCCACTACTAATACGAGTAACAACATCAAAAAGTGTGTAACCAATTTCTGCGGATTTCTAATTATAAATGTTTTTGGCGTGGGGTTTGTTAGTGATTTGTTTAATTGAATTTTTATGTACATTGTAGAAAATAATGCAAATAAGCCGATATCAATGCTAAATCGGTTACGAAATGTCTCTCTTTCTCTCTGGCTAATTAAAGATTCAATAATCGAATTTTATTGCATCCAAATACATTGTGTAATTTTTGCAATTATCTTGAATCAGTGATGAGTGTGCGGAGAGGCAGAGGAGGGCAATTTGGCGAACTTCCATGTGGATGTGAAAGTGCCAATTTTATTAATTTTATTAGGCGTCAAAGACCTGCAAATAATTGCTTTTTTCTGTACAATAATAAGTGTTTAATCTACCTTAAATTACAACTTTTTTGTGCCTGGACAAAACGAAAAAACTGCCCGCTTGACACAGTTTCAGAAAACTTACACACATTCAGATGTATTTTGCATGTTACGTCATACGGCACCACTGTCCACTTTATTTTATTGTGTTCTCCATCGCGAGATGAATACTTGAATCTCGAGATGCTTTAAGCTCTTCTTTTTCCCCAGTTGGGATTTTTATGTTTGTATACCGAAGTTCACCTTTCCAATCTCTGTTCTCTGTGTGTTTGCAAAGGAATTTTTTATGTCTGGAATCTGTGTTTTTATGACTCTGCGACAGGGCCATTTATTGGCAATTGCCTTAATTCGTTTACCGTGTGTTTGGTGCTGCTGCTACCTCTCTATGCCGATGACTCATGCCTTTTAACAGTGATTTGAGACTCGGTGACTCTCTGTGGTGAGCTGCTGAAAGAGTCGTGATTTGGCAGCTGGATTAAATGCCGAGGAATTTTAATTTGTCAATTGGATAAGCTTTTTCTTAGCGAAGTTTTAAGCTTTTTCAACTTTATTGGTTTACTTGGTTTTGTAGCAATGGTCTTAAGTTTTGCAAAATCATCTGTTATCTTGTTATCATTGATTTGTGTCGTGATCGATGCAATTGTCTGTTGAATAATATAAAAAATGGGGGAATCGATGCTGGATGGCACGATTTTACAATTATTTTTAATTAATAATACTTTCTTGTCAATTCTATATAATTGTATTGCGGGGTAATGTTACCTAATAATTGATGTTATTATGTTTTTCGTATCGGAATGTTTGTCAGAGAAGATGATTACTGAAGTACTGTAACAAATCAAGACAATGTATTAGTAATTAAAGTGACGAAATGTGGTTTGATCGATAATTACTCGTATATTGACAGTTTTTTTTATAAATCTCTGGGTTTAAATAATAATTGAAAAACATTTTCATACAAATAGTTTTAGTATTTTAATTTAATTCTAATGAAGTAATGTCGACAATTGACCTGAAGTTCCATTGTGCTTAAGTTTCAGTCCTTGCAGGATAAATAGACCAAGTTTTTGGAGTCGCGCCACTATTAGACGTATAGTTCTTAGTTGTTTCCACCTCTGCGGAATTATAGCAACGCAGTCTTGCAGTAGATGAAGATGAGTTTCCGCTTTATTCCCGCAGAACCTGTATTCTCTCTCCCTCTTCTATGTTTCCTAATTGCCAAGCACCTGCTTGCCAAGTTTGCAAGAAGCCTGTGACAATTTTGTCTCTATTGAGGAGCATAAGTTCTGAAGTTCTTTTGGGGTTGTAACCTCTCATTGTCGCTTTGGAGGGCATTAAGCCTAGTAATTTTTCCCATTCCCTGCTCATTTTAACTCTGTCCCTTTTTTCTTTGAGGTCAGTTAAACTGATGCCACAGAAGGGCTTTTTAAGAGTTACTAAAAGGTCTTTTCCTTCTCTTTGGACCATATGTAAAAACAAGGTCTTTTTTTTGTTAATTGGTTAATTAGAATTGTTATCTATTGATTGAAAATCATAATTATTTCAAATTATTCGAAAGTGAACCTTTTGGATTGATTTCTAAATGAAGTTCATGGTTTGAATTTAATATTCAAGTTGACAATGGAAAATTTTACACTGTAAAAAGAGTGCAAAATGGCTAGATTTGCTTGTAATTAGAGCTTGTCGTGTTTATTTAATTAGTGATTGTTTATGGGGAGTTTAACGTGCGCAAAAAATTAGTAATTAGATTACTTTTCTAAATGGGTAGTCGTTAGAAAGGTACTTTTCTTGAATCTGTATTTTATTGTTATTAAGACAGGTGTTTTTAATTGTTATAATATCTAATTCAGAAGATATTATCATTGTAAAATTGTCCTTAGATTAGCTATTATCTTTTTATCCATAAACTATACGAAGTCTGTTTTAGGAAGTGGAAACTATAAACAAATTTGATTGCAAAGCATATTTGTCATTTTAAAGTGTGTCAACTTTTAATTGTTTCTATTGCACTGCAAAAAGAACATTGAGACATCTTAATTCAAATATATTAAAACGCGGAATTCCTTTGCATTGTGAACAATGAAGAATCCATTCCAATCTCTCTCTTGTATCAATTGCCATTTAAGTCTTCTTGATTCCGAAAAGAATGAAAACGATCTGCATTTAGCATGGCAAAGAGCTTTCACAAGTATAAATTCTGTTACGTTAATGTGCGAAAAATCATAACCCAGAATCGGAAGCCACCATTTGCCTGCCAACGTTACATTTTTAGTGTTGTTTATCGTGGGTCTGATAATTGCTGGAATTATCTTTCAGAAGTGGATTAACTGTGGAATTATTCAGTGATAATTTGAACGTGCTGATACTGACGTCACGATACCATTATAAAGGGTTTTCGTCATCGGATTGTGATGGGCTTTTTTGCCATTGTTATTGGTTATTCAACGGTGGCAGTTCTACAACCTGTTGAATGATGATGTGGTGTGGTGGTCAGTCAATGTGTACGAATAAATTAGCATATGATATAGGCGAGAGTAAACAACCGAATTAGAGTTACGAGAGTTGCGTTACACTTTAATTTGAGTGTGTATTTGGTTAATCAAATAGTAATTTCTACATTATTTCATATCATTTTCCATATTTAGATCCCACTCTCACCTACCTGGCTTCTGTATTCGGCTCTCCTCTACTGAGTTAGAGGAGAACTCTCTTAATAACATTGGTCGGATGAATGAAACCCATTGCGAGCTGTGTTTGCAATGGAATTTTTAAATACCGGTGCGCTTGGCTCCTCGATTTTATTCCTCTGGGCGAAGAAGAAAATACTATTGCCACTGGCTATAATTGAATGCAAATGAAAAGTAAAACGGTTGTTGTGACTGATGAATGGAAATGCGTAAACACAGGGTGTTAAGTGAGATGAATTTTTGCGAAATTATACCTATTAAATTAAATCCATAGATCAATAACAAAGTCTGTGGAAATGGAGAGAAATTTAAAGAGAGGAGGGAATACCTAAATAATTGCTTGCTATACAATTTAATGTCTGTTACGAAATATGATGAGCTCTTCCTGCATATTGCAAATATTAAACTAATAACAGTGTTTGGTTTCCACTAATTTGGGCTTTTTGCACACTGTTTCTGGTGGTGGATCGGTGCGTAAATAGACTAGTTTCGTTAGTAAATACATTCGTTTTTGCAACAGTTTTTTGTATCGCTAATGTAATGGAATTGTTGTAAATGTGACCTAAACGGTAATTATTGATTATATCCAATTTTTTGCAATACTCTTTGGGTTTGTTAGAAAAGTTATTAATTGCTTTTCATTTTATATTTTTTTATAGATAAATAGTAATTTAATGATTTGGTTGATAATGTAATATACTCAAAGCTTACGTGTTTTAGAATATAATTAAAATTGTCCTTGGTTATAAATTGATTTCCGAAAAATTACCTCTTTGAATGCTGGTAGTTCAATTAGTTTGTGTGGTAATCTATATTTAAATATTTGTAACGTACATGACAATTTGTTGTTCAATTGTAAAAAGTAAAGACACAATAATAATTAAATGGCAAGCGGATGTAACGAAAAGTTGTAAAAATTGTTAGATGATACAAAGGTTCTTTTAAAAATATCCCTAAAATATAATATTTCTGACAAATCATTAAAAATAGTAGTTGAATTTGGTCATTTAATTGGAATTTAATCATTAACCGTCTTATATATGTCCGGTTTTCCCCCTATAAGCCGTACCAAAATCCATAATAAAAACGATAAAACTAAAGGGATTTTCCATTGGAATAGGGCAACTAATTGCCTTTCGGATTTTTATATTTTCTAAACTACAGTAGAAGACGCTTATGCTCTGGGATTGTAATGATTTGCTTGGAAGAAGTACTAGGTCGATTGAAAAGACCCCGGCCTACCATGGTAAATCACATTTTTTTAGAAAAATTTGAGTTTATTTGTTTAGAACATCCTCCTAAACCCTTATTTTCAAAATTTTTGCCAGATCGGACTGGTAGTTTTGTTTTAATCGAGTTTGAAAACGAGCGTTTCGGCAGCATTTTGAAAAATAGAGAAAGAGCAATATAGTTCGGTGATTCGATTCTTGATTTTGGAAGTGAAATCACTGAGTGAGATCAATGACACTTTATATACCGCCCAAGAGGACTCTTTTCAATAAATGGCAATAATCAAATTTAACTTAGCTTTTTTCATCATTTCGGGACTGTTAATAAATCTTGAGTCCGTTGATACCTACTAAAAGGCATGAGTAGTCGAATAGTGGACTGCAACTGGCTAAGAGTTCCTAAGTAGGAAAATGCTGTCAAATTACCTGACAAGAAGATGAATTCCGTTTATTGAAATTCGGAATGAATAATCGATGGTTAAAAGAATAACAGGGTTTGACTATGTTGATATTTTGGAAATATTTGACGTCTGATTACAAAACGAATCTAATCCTAGTGGTGAAGAAAAATTGTTCATTCGCCGATTCCCAATTCTTCTGTTGCGAAGGCCAAAATGGTCGAATAAGATTATGAAATGCTATTTAATCTTTTATATTCTCTTGACATGATCCATTACGACTATTGTCATCATTATCTCATTAAAAACCTTTACGATTAACTGAAATGTGAGACGATATAAGAGCTTATAGCCCGTTTTTCAAATGCTTTTCAATTGACCTGTTATAACTAAGGGAATTTTAAATGAAACGCGTAAATAACAAAAAACGAATATTTTTTCCTAAATCTGATCGTTTTACAAGAACTAAAATATCCGGGTTTTGAATTCTTAAATTAGTAATTTGCATAATCCTAATATTTGTCACATTTGTATTCTCAATAAAACTCTTTTTACTTTTTTAAGGATTATTTTGGATTAGTCGTAAACTATTGAAAATAGCGGTGATAGTTTTGGTTTAATTCGAGGGATATATTTAAATGTTAGGGGAAATATGTACAAAATGGCATAGGGGGTGTTTCTGGATTTTGGCTGTTTCTAGCTCGCATCTGACTA
>JXOV01013211.1:0-12802 GCA_001014945.1 Clogmia albipunctata
AACCAAAACACATTTTCTTTCATTAGTTTATGTTTTTTTCCAAACTGCAATAATTTAAACAAACACCTAATATAAAAATAGAGCGTACTTTTAAAATTTTCTCAAATTTTTTATAATATATTATTTTCTTTCAATTATTGAAATATTATTCCGAAAAGACCTATATGTATAAATTAGTTAGAATATAAAAACATTAAAGTTGAAAAAATGAACCAATTACACTAATTAAGCGGCCAACCAAAAAAGCTCGAATTCTAAATTTTCACAACTTTAACGTCATCTGTATTTGAAAAGCCTTTTTCTGTATTCATATTAAAGAAACTTTACAAATAATGAACTAAATGTAATTACCTGTCACATAGTATTTAAAATATATCAATATTACATATCATATAACTATTTTATACCACATCAAAAAGGATTATTAGTTTCAAGAGTAAATGAAAATACTTGAAAAATGTCTTCAAATACAAAAAATAATTGAAAATTAGAACAGGAAACCTTTTTATATTGTAACTATATTAAATATTTCACCTAATTAGTTACTAGTTTAGATAATAAATTATTTTTTAAATATATTCTTATTATTTTACCAAACATCAAATTTTTTCTCATTTTGGGTTTTTAGCCAGAATTTCTATATTTATTGTCTAAATTCAATTAAAATTGAAACAATTGTACATTATAATCTATTTAATCCGAAATGTGAGCCAATAAATTTTTTTAAAAATTGTCCGAGGAGTAATTAATTTTGATCACATTTGTGACGAAAACTGACGAGTGTGCAGTGGATGGATGAGGGAGAGAGAGGACATGTTAGGTAGGTCGATAACCGACGTCGATAGACCAATAATCGATTATAGAGAAATTCTTTGGATATTTGAGAGCTATAGTCCCGAGTGTGGCACAAATGTTTAACATATGGGGGTGGATTGAAAAGTTTCCGGAATGAGCACGATAACGCACGAATTGATCATGTTTATTTCTTATAATATCTTTGGAGTTCCATATATTTCATTAGAAGTTTCTTTTAACCAGTATAAAAAATTAATTTTCTAAATGCCTTCAAAATAGGCTTAATCGACAGATAAACAATTTTTTCTTTGCTAAATAGAGTCGATTTGTTCTATAAGTAGTAGTAAATTTCAATATAGTCAAGCCCTGTTATCCTTTTGACCCATATTAGGTAACAAATATCGATCATACCTCCCGAATTCCCGTAAATCGTATTCATTTTCTTGTCTGGTAAGTATGCAGCATTTTACTACTTGGGAACACTTAGCCAGTTGCAGTCTAATATTGGACTATTGGTGCACTTTATTAGATATCAGCTGACTCAAGGATTGGTTACATATTACTAACATTGAACAACTCCTGTAAAGTGGGAAGATCTATATTGTCCTAGGCGTGTCCTGCCGGGTCTAATTACACTTTTATCATTTCCCATCCTAACGGTCTTGAAATCATTTAAAGAAATTTCTATATTGATAGCAATAAGTTAATTACGTGGCTGTGACACCAAAAAAATCTTTCATTCATAAAAAGTAACTCTGTTAAGCGGCGAAATTCCTAAAACAAAATCGAAATTGATATTATTAATTTGCATGTTTTTTAGATCTGTATTTGATTTGCAGGAGATTGCAATTTTAAAATTTTAAAATCGAATAAGTATTAAAGCCGCTTCTTCTGTTGAAATTTAAAGCATCATCCTAATAACCGTTATATTCATATGCGTCGCTAGACAGACAAATCGCAGATCCAAAAGGAGCCATATAACACTATATAACTCAGCTGTTTTTTACGCCCCTTGCCAACCCTTATCAAAACCTTGTTTATCTACCATTATAAATATAAATCCAAAAATTGGTTTAACAAATTTTATGCAATATAATGAAATACTTCAAAATGATTCACAATTTTTTGTCAGAGAATCTTGATTAGCTAATTTTCTAATTATCAGTTCAAAATATATTTTTACTACGTTTTTAATTATCACCCGAATGAATGTATGGTTTGATTATATATTATTATCGTCTGGTATTTGCAAAAAAGCAATAAATAAACAGCTGCTGGACAGTTGTAAATAAAGGTTTTCTAATTGGAACATGCAAATTACCTGTTGCAAGCAAACGTTGCAATTATGCCCGTCGAACAAAAATGCTCAGAGATTACCATCAAAATTTATTGCTCATTTACATCTTGGTACTTACATTAACATATATTAAATATTATTACCTAAACTATTACATATTTATATATGCATTTGTGGACTAATTCACTTTTGTCTTTCCGCAAATCGGATTTAGGTGTCCATTTTGTGCCAATTTTTCGTACAAAGGTGAAAACGATTCAATATGATTTGTGGCATTGTTGTTTCTCTCGTCGTAAATATATTTTTGGTTGATCTTCATCTGGTTGAGTTCTTCGGGTTTCTGTTTGGGTTTGGCATCCAGGCTCTCCTTCTTTCGTCGTGCAATGTACGTTTTAACGTAAAATGTGGAGAACATGTAAATGAAGAGTCCTGAATTTAAGCTCAGCAAAGCGCCAATTCCTTTGGAGAATCTGCAGTCGGGCTGGAACTGGATTTGAATGGTGTGGCTGAACACAATCACAAACTGGACCTGTAAATAAAATATAGTTTGTTGTGAAATTAATTTTAATCTATTCCATAAATGAATGTTTTTTTATTCAAAAAATTATATTTTAGTTTAGTTTAAAAAGAAACAAAATTTTAATACGGATCTGTAATTTTCAAAATCTTCATATACCTACTCGTAAATGATAAAATAAAACAAAACTGTTTTAAGGGTATAAAGTTAGCAGTTTTTAATGAGAAAAAATGTGTTAAAAAATCAAGAGTCATGATGAGTTTTTCATCGTTTAAAAAGTAATTGCCGTTACAAGCGTTGCATTGCACGGCATAGACCAATAAAGTATTCAGTTTATCGAACAAAATATCTTCTAAATTGGGACCAATTTGTACGTAAATTATAACTTTTTTTACTTGTGTCTGATATAGAACCTCAAATCAATATAAAAAAACTGATTTTTCGATACGAGATTGCAAAGTAGTTATTTAAACAACGTGTAGGAAATTATGATTAATGTATCAAAGCCTTCTCCTTTTAGCAGATAAAACAGAACAAATTTATTTCGTATTTATGAATTTTATACTTAGATCTAAAATTATAATTTTTAGTAGTTGACTATTAATACTAAGAATTAATCTTGTGTATTTAGAGAATTTGTGAATGGCTGTGGGTATTAAAAAGTATACTTAAACAAAGTGTAATTATGATGCACTTTCCAGGGAAAAATTGGCTGCTAAAATGTAAAGTTTTTTTAAAATTTAATTGTATAAAACATTTTAAAAATATTTGGTTTGAAATACCTTACGAATTTTTCTTAAATTTTGAAATTATGTAATTTTGGTTCGTATGTTATGTATTCTCAAATTAATAAAAACAGATATTTTTCGATATTCTATACGCTTACCGAAAGAGAAATGTCAATAAAAAATAGAAATTATTATTAATTTAATGAATAAAAAAAATTTGAAGAAAAAATCTCAAATTCATAAATAAAATTTAAATTAAACAAGGAGTAAATTTAAAAAGTGTAAGAAAAGTATGTACCAAATGGCATGGTTTTTGGATCATAATTCTTTATGAGTAGCACACAACAACGTAGAATTATTTAGTAATCATGCTCGGTTATCTGTTTATTAAAATTAATATCCAAATGTTGCAAAAAATGAGCAGAAAAAAACATTTAAAATCTTTAAACAGGGGTCGGCGATAAAGCGTTCTCTAAAACGGTATAAACAAAAGAGCATACCACAAATTCAATAAAATTATTGACATAGTTCTCTCGTAAATAGCTCTAATCATCTAAGAACATTAGTACAAGATGCATGGGCCCAATACAAACAATTTGCCAACCTTCTCGGGGTCTAGATCATTAGAGTAAATACATAAACAGTTCTCTTCATTATAATGAGTAGTATTAGAAAAATTATTGTTTCGATTGCGTTTGGGCTGAAGAAGGGCTGAGTGCTTATAATTTTTACAAATACTATTCTAAAAACTTATAATGTGCTAAATTAAACTGAATGTAGAATAATTACTTAGAGCACTGACACTTACACGCGGGGATATGATATCCTTTACACTTGCGAGCTAGAAATCGCCAAAACCCCAAAATACACCCTATGCCATTTTGTATACCATAAATTCCCCCAATAATAAAACTTATTAATAATGTAATCAAATGAGTAAAATTAAAAAAATGCCATGTGGAGATCGTATTCAAGTGATAGTAATACTAAGTAATAATTCTTTTCCGCAATCCAATGGTTGAAATTGAATGCTTATGTTTAAATAACACTAGTAGTGAATTTCTAATGTGATTCCTTGACCTTTGAAAGCGTGACTTGGGACCAATGTATGCTTCATTAGCAATGTCACGGTGACTGGGCTGGAATTAATCAATGAACTCCGGAAATTCATGTAATCGACATGTAATTTATTTATCGTATTTTTTATAATTTATAGGGCAAATTGTGTGCATTTTTTATGAATATTCAAATATGTAAATTTCATTATCTTATGCAGGGCCAAAGCACAATATGAATTTGGTCACATCTTATCTAAATATTCAAATTATAATTAAGCCATTTAATGGTTTATTTGGATTATTAAGATATTTCTTATAATAATCATTTAAATATTTGCATAATTTGACCTTTAATTTCATTCATTTTATTAATGACAAATTATTATTTGTGTAAAGGTTGAACCCATAACTTATCTCGCCTATAAGCTTTGTAATATCTTTACTATTAGGTTTTGATCATTAACATAACGCTATCTGTCCTCTATTTCTTAAGTAAAACTGGAAAAAAATGTCAATACTAACCATTTTTTTTTTAATTGTTCTGGGACTAATTGAAAATAATACAAATTTTTTAAGTGATAAAACACTACAATAGTAGTAAACTTTTCCAAGAAAATGAAATGCATATGTTTTTTGTGTTTAACATTTAAAACAAGAAATAGTACAAATTCTCTTTAAAAAACATGAAAAAAACCATTTTCACAAATTGTTGAACATGTGTTAATTTAATTACCGGTGATCATGTTTTTAATTTACACAATAAATTTAATTGAGATCTCTTCCAAGTAATATTTCATCAAATGACTATTAGCACATGTATATTAAAAATATAATATAAGACAAAGACTCTAGATATGACTCACATGTAAATGAATTTAATAAAATTAATATCAAGAAAATGATAGGTGGTAAAATATTGATATTTCTGGAACCAGATGTCGCATGAAAGAACAAATTTACCCACAATATTTCTCTTAACAACTCACAATCGTATGTCAGTGGAATCTAAAACAAACGTTCAATATCAAAACGATGTATGAACGATGTGTAGAGAATTTATTGATCTCTAAAATAGTATGTTTTGGAAAAATACGTCGAGCCGTTTGTTAGCTACAGACCGTTATAGCCTATAAATCAGCTATCTCAGAAAATACTACTGTGAGCAAAAATAGGAAGACTCTGTTTACAATTTCAAAATTCTTAATTTATTCTTCCAAATATTTCTTTTCTGGGTTGATATNTATCTCTAATATAGTATAGCTTGGAATAAATACGTAGAGAGGTTTGTTAGCTACAGACCGTTATANTTTTGGAAAAATACGTCGAGCCGTTTGTTAGCTACAGACCGTTATAGCCTATAAATCAGCTATCTCAGAAAATACTACTGTGAGCAAAAATAGGAAGACTCTGTTTACAATTTCAAAATTCTTAATTTATTCTTCCAAATATTTCTTTTCTGGGTTGATATGACTGTCACCGCTATTGGTTCCAACCACGATTGATTCCAAAATCACTCAATTTTTTCCATTTTTTCAACCAAAATCGTGCCACAACCACCATATTTGCCTGATTTAGCTTCTTGTGACTTTTGGCTGTTCAGCAATCTCGAACAACCGCTCCGAGGAAACCGTTATGAGTCAATTGAAGACATTAAATGTAAATCGCCACGCGCATTGAAGACTATTCCGAAAATTGACTTTAACAACTGTTAACATCGTTGGCACAAGTGTATTGGGACCAGCGGGATTCCTTTAAGGAGGACGAAATAGATTTAGAAGAATAAATTAAGAATTTAGAAATTGTAAATAGAGTCTTCCTATTTTTTGCTCAAATAAGTATTATTCATGATTGTGACTTTATTAACTGTTTTATTATATCAATATTAGTTTCCAGATATGCACCAAGAGGACAATTTTCGATAGTTATCCATACTTTATTAAATTTGTATACTTTTCTCATAATTCGAAATCAAGGTTTTTAGACTTTCAATGTGAGCTACTGCCGACCTGCTACTAAACTAATAAACATTTGGTCTTTTAATATCACAATTAAAATATATAGTAGGTACTTACAATTTGCAAAATGGTGAGATACCTCTTCCACCAGAGGTATTTTTGCATGTGAGGTCCCATGGCTGCTAGCATGTAATAGGCATACATAATGACGTGAATGAAAGAGTTAATCAAACCTAGAAGAGTTCCATGGCCTCCAGCAAAATATTTCAGTCCGATGAATCCACAAATTGGCATCAGGGCGTGATGGTAGACGTGCAAAAACGAAACCTGGTTCTGTTTCTTTCGCAGGACAAAGAAAACGGTATCCAGCAATTCAATCACTTTGCAGAGGTAATAGGCCCACACTGCCCGAGCCATCTAAAAGTATAAATTGTCATTACTTTTGTACTGGTTTTTGTAATAAAATCATTTCATTGAGAAAATTTCTTTCTTTATTTATTACTACAATCAATTTAAAAAATAGTTAATTGTGCTATAAGTCTGTGGAATAATCTTTCTTAACCGAGGAATCGAGTGCGAAATATGAACCGGTAGGCGAGTTTTTCATCTTTCCCGAATTAAAAATCCGATTTTGCAACCAAGCACGATATATTTTTTGCCAAATTCTTATTAGTAAATTGGTGACAATTTGTGTGTAAATTTTTAATTATTTCAGCTCTCCATACAGAAAAGTAAGCCTTTACAACACCTATTTGCGAGAATAAAAGTCTACTTTTCGATACGGAATTGCATAAATTGTTTATTCTCTGAAAAACTATAAAAATTCACAAAAAACTTTTAAGTATTTGAAAAATTGAACTAATAAAATACTAATATGATGTAGAATAAAGTGATCAAATTTATTTATTGATTATGACTTTCTTTTTTTCACTAGTGAAATAAAAATTCCAAATTTTTACTAGTGCGACAAATTGACGCATTATGAAACTAAAATCGATGTCGAAAAATCTTTTCATACAAAAGTATAAAAAATATTTTAATACCGAACAACGCTTTTGAAACTTATTTTGTGGAATTAAGTAGGGGTGTGTTAAATTCAATAAAATACTGACAACTTTTACTTAGAAGCGTTTAAAATATATCATCCTCAATTTCCAAAGAAACTTACTCTAATAGCCACAGGATTGTTGCTGTAATCAACAGGTTGGCATTTGAAGTTATAGTGATTTCTCCAGCCTCCTTCCAAACCCTAAAATAAATTAAAATATGAAACCATCTTTGAAATGAACAATAAGATTTATACTGACCTCCCAGACCAGATATATGCTCAGAGCGACTTGAATCGCATTGTAGACGATTAATGTGTTTTTTAACTGGAACGGCTTTCGGTCCCTCATGAACCTCGGACCAGCATATAAACAGAAATACAAGTAAGTGCCCAAAATTGTGAACAGTGGTCCCGGTGAAGATCCCAGAAACCAGTTTTTCGTCCGTTGATCTGTAATGAATGGATGATTAATTTCATTAAAAAAAATGAGATAATATATTATTCAACATAAGATAGATGTTATGAGATTTTACTGAATATATTAAGTTCAATAAAATGTTAATCTCTTAAATGCTCTAAAAGTCATTAGCAAATCCAATTCCATTTAAGATTATAAAATTTAAAAAAAAATAAAGTCATATAAAGGAAAGTATATGATTTATTATTGTTTATATTATGCATCCACAATTTTTTTCGTTTACAAATGATATTTTACATATAATTACAAATTATGATAAATATTATGTATTATTTAATTAAATTAAATAAGTTCTCCCGAAATTATTCTTTCGTAAAAATAATATCTAGGAAAATAAGTGTCGATAAAAAGAGAAAATTTCTTTCATAACACATATTGTTCATTCAAATTTTAAAATAAAATTTTCTATTGCATCATTTCCTCGCAATCAACCCATGAGCCTAGAAACCTATCCTCAAACTCACCCACTGAAACCCGTACTAACAGAGCGACACTTATAACACCCTACCAAACCTTGATCCGGAAAGATTCCATCAGCGGACAAATGAAGGAGACGGGCCAGGAAGGGAGGTTGGTCGACGTCGTAAGACCAATAATCGATTATAGAGAAATTCTTTGTATGTTTGTGAGCTATAGCCCCCGAGTTTGACTCAATGCTTAACATTTAATTAAATTAATTCGATTACATTTGATATCCTTGTAATTGTAATTTTAAAAATACCAAATTAACATCTAATACGACATTCAACGTCTTCAAGTATTGCCAATATTTGAATCAAATCAGCACAAGAGTGAAAATTGTCGAAACCACAAATATCATAACCACAACCTTGATATTCTATAAAATATATTTGCACAACAATGTATTAATGGATGTAGTTACCCAATTCAAATTGATCATTAAATCCTCGAAAGTCACTGCAAAGTATTGAAATTGTAAAATTTTATTTGACGATTCCTATTTATCTTACTTGAAAGCTTCATTTGTGGAGGTTATAAGTTTATTTATTGTTTTCTAGTTTACAATATATGAAAATTATTTGTTTGTTTATTATTATTTTTATGATCTTGCAAAGAGGGTGTTGAAAATTAATTAATGATTAAAGCCTTATTTTTTAAATCCACTTCAGTTTGAAACAACAATTATCAATAGTGGATTAAAATAAAAAATTCTTATCGGAACTAAATGTTATTGAAATATTAAGCCCTCACCATGAAAAAGAAAAAAGGCCGTTTCGTCTTGTAAATCACATACAAATTAGTAAGGCCCCATATAAAAATTGTCAAAATCCCATTTCATCTTTTCGTCCATTTTTTTAAATGTTACTGGAAATTGAATAGTCCAATTCAAAATCAATCTTAGCAACTAACCTGCTTCATTCACATAATGTGTATGTGTTTATTAATTTTATTTTTTAAAAGGTTATTTGATTCTCAAATTGTAGTTTTGTCCTTAAAATACAATTGAGACAGGATACTGAAAATGTGTCCTTAATAAAATAATGGGATTTATGAGATTTTCTAGTGAACCTTGTTTGAATTTGAGTTTTAATAAAAATTTAGTTATAATTATTGATTTGTGTAATAATATTTCTGCTATGTAAAAATATAAATATAATTTCTTCTTCAAGGCGAGGGATTATTGTTTAAAAGTGTAATTATTTTTTAAACATGAATTAAATACCATCTGAAACAAATATAATCGCAGGGTTATTATAAAAAAATCAATCAATAAGTGAAAAAACATCATATTTTCGTAATTTTATATTCCTGGATCGTATATTCGTACAGTAGAATTAAATTTTAATTAAAAATTTTAAATTCATGAGAAATGTTAAAATAAACTATTTTTAACAAAGAAAAGGTCTAAAATAATTGAGCCGAAAGCGGGATTTTCTCCGTTTCTGAATAATATATATTTTTGGAATGATTTATATTTATTTTTATACATTAAGCGATTTAAAAAAAATTATTTTGCACTTTGGTCTCGTAAGCTTTGAGTTTCAAAATGCGGCAATTTTTCGCACTAGTGAAAATTTAGGATTTTTATGTCACTAGTGAAAAAAGTCATAATCTTCGAATACATGTGATTCAAAGTCAAAATATCGGCGCCATTTCGATTAAAAAACTGTAAAATTTTTATTCCTGAATTGTTGTAATGGTAAGCACTACCCGAAAACCGTTCAAATATGGTATTGTCATTCTGTCCTACTCGGGTATAAAATCCGTTTATACTCGGAAACGTTCTCGCCTAACGTCTCGGATTTCAATATCATTTGCTCTTTAAAAATCTGCTTATTTTACACCCTTGTAGCACAAATAACTATAACCTAATCTCGGTCTTATGTGTTGCGACTTTGTACCAAAAATAAACCTTCAATTCTAAAATTTTCACATGATGCCAAAACTGTTTGTCTAAGTAGATGTTGAATTTATTATTTCAATTAGTGAAGAAATTGGAAATGAAACTTATTTTCAATATGAAATAACAAAAATATTATTTTAGCTCCAAAATAGGAAAAATTGTGTCGAATAAGTTTAATTTTTGGGTCAAAATAATATTGAAACTAGTAACACTTAATTTGGACCTTTTACGTATAAAGGTAAAAAATTATCTGAATGTAAATTTTTTCTTTGCAATTTAAAAAGGCTTGCTTATTAAGTAAGAGTGACAATGAAAAAATAAATAGTAGAAGATGAAAATTATGAAATTCCAATGAAATAACATTGCCATAAACTGGACAATACTTTGGATGGAAAAGGTAATATAAATAATTATTTTTCGAATTATTTCTCTTTACTAATGTTATTAATGCACAATGTCTCTTTTCTCCCACATTCGTTTTACTTTTCACCATTCGGTGATGAAATAAATTAATGTGTTATACAATAATGTGATTCATTGTAATAAAAATGTAAATCAGTTAAAAATAAATATGAATTAATTTATGTTTCTTTTATGATCAGCATATTTTTATGTTTATTATGAAATTATAACGAAAATGCAGTTTTATTACTTGAATGATCTTTGCTCATGACATTGAAATTTGATTATGTAATTTCAAACCATAATAGGAAAATTCGATAGTTTTCAGGGGAGTTCAACATCACGTTGAAAAATTATAATTTGGATTTTCTGAAGAACTTAACGTGGGTATTTCTCTTGATTTATTAATATAATTAAGTATTAAGAAACAATAGTCAAATGATATCATTTTGAAGGTTGATTAATCTTATAATTCCAAAACGTAATAATTTTGGATAATTCCCAAATTAAATAAATTTGAATCGTAGTATTCTTAAAATTTAAATTTTCCTGTTTTATATTAAGATATTTCAGACATTGAAGAGACTTCCAACGAGGAAATAAACGTGGGACCACGATTATGTACAGACTTTTTGCCGGTTTTGTTTCAACTCATTAATTTAAAAATCTTCCACGTGAAAGTCGCAAAAATACACACAAATTTCCATTCAATTCGGTTGACCGGCAATTTCAATGAAAGGCGAAATTGTATTGTTTTACTACGGTTTACGTTAACAAATTTATTGGTTATATCATAACACAAATCATCAACACTGATGGAGAATCTTGAAAAACATAATGCGCGAATATTATTCAATAATTATTGATATGTTGTACTAAGTTTTTATTGCATTTGAACTTTTTGCAGTATTTAATGAAAACAATATTATATAATATAAATTGAAATTATAAAATGAACAAATTTTAAATAAATATATCATATAAAGGATGCAGTAAAATTGACATAATTTTTTAATTTATTTATTATTTATTTATATTACAAGGTTGATAAGATAGGGCATTATTAAACACAAGAGTTGTTTTAAGCCACGAGCGTAGCTAGTGCCGTAAAGAAGGCCCGAGTGTTTAATAATACCCTATTTTATCGACCGAGTTTTGTACAACAATTTATGCATTTTTCAATAAATTAACACAAAAATCTAAAAAAAATCTTCTTTTTAATTAAAATTCAGCTAAGCGGCCACTATTTTAAACTAAATTTCAAATTTGAAATATTTTGCATCTCTCTCTTGCTCATAGCCGTAAGTAGGCGTGGTTCAAGAGTTTTACGATAGGTGGTTTATTGCAGATTCATATTTATTTCAAAATTATCCGCTAAAAACTGTCAAACTACAGTCAAACCGCATACAACAAAAATGACATCCATATAAATTTGATGAATTTCTTTCACGGAGGTCATACTTTAATAATAAAGAAAAAGCACACGTGCTTTAAAGAATTCATTATAAATTTTAGTGCCATAATATCAGTTTTATGCAACAAAAATGCATAAAAAATATTATCTTTAGGTTTGAAGTCATATCTTATATCGTGTTTAAATAAATTCTAATATGTGTTTATTTCTTTTTCTTTATTTTAATGTTTATTGATCTCTGACTATAACATGATTCGATATCATTTTTTTCATAAGTATAGTGTTTGAGATAAATAAAAGAATAAGTATAAATGTATACAATTCATCCTCTCCCAGGAAAGGCCGGTCCAGCATCCTCCCAGAGATCCATTTCAACTCCAGATCATCCACCCGAAAACTCCACATAAACGAAAATAATAACAATAAATAACAACAATATGTGTTTATTTAAAACATATACAATAAATAGTTTTTTGTATTGTTCATTTTAATTTAAAATTACTATAGTTAGAGTTTGTCAAAATAATAATAATTTCTTATATGCTTTTACTAATTGCAACAATTAAGTGAATACGAACAATCTATTAAAACAATTGTAAGTCCAAAGGAATGTTTTAAAAATCTGTTTGAACTTTTGTATCGAAAAGTTAGCTTTTCGACATCGATTTGAAGTTCATAAAGCGTCAATTTTTTAACTTTTTCGCACTAGTGATAATTTTGAATTTTTATTTTCCCTAGTTTAGGC
>JXOV01013216.1:0-11177 GCA_001014945.1 Clogmia albipunctata
CAATTTTCGATCAAAAAGGCGAATCCAAACAATATCCCAATTATACCAAACGAAACACTTCACTTTTATCTATCTACGGACATAAAATTTCCTAATATTTATCAAATTTTACAATCTCAACAATTAATTTAANAATTTAAATTCCGTTTTATAAAAACTAAACTGTCCACAATAATATGTAATTTCATTATATCAATAATAATGTGTACAGATTGGGTTATGACAGCAATATGTAATTTCATTAAATTGATGACAATTTACGTGCAAATTTTGAATTATTTCAGTTCTTCGTGCAGAAAAGTAAACCGTTAACGATAAAAAAAATCTATTCGATATGGAATTGCACAAACGAAATTATAGTCTTGTTAAATAAAGTAAATCAAACATTTCCAACTCATCATAGAATACATAAAATACAGAATTTTAAAAAATCAATTATTATTTAAGGTAATATATAAATTTAACTACATTACAAAAAAAGCTTCAAAATTTTAAATAAAGTTGATATTATAAACAAAGCCAAAAATGCTTTGAAAAGTTTAAAGAAGATGAAAAAATTGGTCTTTATTATTACATCTTCTAAAATATGAATAAGATGTAGGAGGACTAAAATAACAGTAAGACTTAGAAACTCATTTTAATGAATTTGTCCTTTTAATTTATCCTAAACTTTACTTTGGCAATTTTTTAAAGATAATTAATTAATATGCAAATTCAATTGAATGGAAGAAGAACTGCTTTTCTTAATAATTTCATTAAGAATTTGGTATTCTCGTTATATTCCAAAAGCTACAATTTTCTATCCAGAAGTGTTGGTTTAAAAACAAACAAATAATATTTAAGTAAAATTAATTCACTCCAAATGTGACAGTTTTATTTGTTGACGTAGTCATTCAACCAGAAATGTGCTTCAACGCTAAACAAAATTTGCTTATGAAAATCGGGAGCAACGGCAATACGTATTCCGCACAGAACCATTATTTTTAAAGTAAAATTGCACTCTTTTCCAGCGTTTTTTAGACGTAAGTCTATTCATGATGAATTGCCAAATCAAACTGACAATAAATCACTTGACAGCTGTTAAATCGGTCGCTATCTTGAACAGTAATGCTAACTTAAAGTTCTATACCTCGAAAAAAACACAGTTGATATAATCTTTGATACTTATTTCACGTTGTTTATTATTTCAAAAGTCTTTTGTCGTTAAATTTAAAATAATTTTCTTCAATCACACAAACCATAACAAAGTTTGAGAGAAGGGAGTTGACGTCATCGCCCGAATTTCAAGCCGTAGTCGCTAAGTAAGGTAAGTACAACGACAAATAATCGGCATAACGACTTTGGTTTACCAGTTTAAAAAATTATTTTCGGAAGGTAACCCAATTAGGCCTGTATAGTCAAGTCTTGACTGCCTCCACGGAAGTCGTGGGATAGAATCCTGGGCGGACATAAAAGCGCAAAAATATAAATAAAAATAAAAAATGAATTAAAAATAGTGACGAAATGTCTAACACCCGGAATTGCAAATAATTTCCTATATTGGGATTAATTTTAGAAAAAGGATTAAGATTTATTAGAAGTAACATATTTCTTTTAATAATAATATTCATGAGAAAAGAATATGTCACCAGGGAATATGTGATCTCAAACCACAATCTTTAAAACGCATGAATGGCAATTTAAACATTTTCTATTCTTTTTTCCATTTCTTCATATTCAAAATGAATCCAATTCCAAATTATGATAATATACAGTTCACCATTTTTCTGAGCTGATGACAAGAATCACAAAAGAAATATCCGTTGATGTTGTCGAACCCTCAACATCCGAAATCTTATCTTGAAGTGTTTGCACAAAAAACTAGCCTAAAAGCAGAACACTCTCATTTCCTTCCGAAGCGCTTTGTCAATACCCTTCGCCCTTTATCTCCCACTTTACATTTTATGCACATCTCGTGTACTCTGGATATGGTATTTATAAAAATAAGGATATATCTCAGATATTGTCATCCTAATTCTGTCTTTTGACACTCTAAAAACAAACCATTGATTTATGGCGAAAATAAACATCCATTTTTTTCGCATATTGTAAAATTGAAAAAGATTCTGTCGAACTGATAAAAATGGATTTATAAATATTTGCGATATGATTTGCAAAAACCAAACTTGTTTATTCTTCTATATTCATTCCTCGGGTATTTATTCAGATATTGATGGCAAATATCAATTCAATACAATAAGCGTAATTCTTCTTTTCATTCCATCAATATTCCATTGCAATCGATGATAATTTGAATTCAATTCTGTATAAACATATGGCTCTCAGCAATTTTTCTATTCTATTTCTATGTTTCAATAGATTAACAGTTCGATGGATAACGTATTTCAATAAATTCCTTTTCAAAATTTGAATGTTTCAGTGCCAGATTTTTAATCGATATTTTAAAAACTTTACGAACTACAAATTGTGTTCGACATTTTTTCCTTACAAATAAGACAAAGACTTCTTTTCCAATCAACAAATTTTTTGGAGTTATTGACCTTTAGCCAAATTTTTTTGATTATAAGTAAAGACATTTATTTGCTGTTTTGCAAAATTGACGAGTTCGCAATCATTACTCAACGCTAATCCTATTTGTGGTATTAGAATGTCCACGATGGCTTGCCTTTTGGGCAGAAAATTTGTCTAGGGTGGACGTGCTCTTTTCTTAAAGACAATGATTTGAAACAATCGCAGTAATGAACTGAGTAACAAACAAATCAAACATGGAAGCTCTTAAGGGAGTTAATAGTTAGAGGCTGATCAAATACACAAGGAACAAATTCTTTATCAGCTTAATTACAAAACAATCAAAAATATTTCAAACTGTAGCAATAACAAAAATTTAACTTTCATAACATTTTATAAAAAAAATATTTAAACAACTTTAGATAACAAAGGGATAACAAATCAATTAGTTTTTATTGAAATTAAGTTCATTTATATATTACATCGAGAGTTTGATTTTAAGATTGTTTTCAATTTGGCGACTCTGCGAGGTCTAACATGATTGTGTCCCGTGTCTTCTTAAGAGCTACGGTTTGTAGATATGCAACCAGGTCTTTGCCCATTCCCAGGGATTTCGCATGACGCATAAAATAATGTGTAACTCTTCCATCCCAACTTAGCACGATCGGAATCATGTTCAGAACTACTCCAGGGAACATCGCTCTCATTTCTCCTGCTAGTGGTTCGTACTTTCGGCCTTTAGTTGTTTCTACTTGTGCCAGCAAACGTCCACATGTTACTCCGATTTCCACTATTGTTATCACTTTCCTACGTAGGTCGTGTATTATCAGGTCTGGTCTGTTGTGTTCCAATCTGGAGTCCGTCACAACATTATTTTGCGATGAGTAGTGTTTTAACAATTGAAAAAAAATTATAACCCTTAAATTATGATAATATATAATAAAATATATTAAAGCAATTTTCTAACATTTTTAATGAAATATATTTGAACTATTGGTCACACACATATTTTGTGATTTTTAATATTTTAAAAATTTTTCGATTTATNAAAAAAGAAGTATAATTTATTTTGTTACACTCCGTTGCATAAAGTTGAATACAGTCATTTTATTGAATTAAACCATCAATATCTCTGGTATTTTCCATAATTTGAAAAATTCCTTTCTTTCTAGAAAACAAAAATCAGTGAGGAGCCATTTTGGCCCCTGTAAAAACGTTCCAGAAAGTTGAATACACTCCCGTTTTTGACGGGTTACTGTTGCTTTCTTCGGGTTTTAAGTAATAGAAAATATTGATATTCTACTCCTTATAAATTAAATAGCTTTAAAACAGTACTCATTTTATTTCAAAATATACTTTTATTAACAAATATGGGCTTCTAGCAATTTTAAATAAGATTATATTTAATCTTTAAAAATAACACCAAAAGCACTAAAAATTCTAATAATTTACAATAGATTTAATGAAATAATTGGACAATTTTTTGTGCAGATTGCACTGCAAAAATATGAATTTTAGCACTTTTAATTACAAAAAGCTGGAGAAATTAAACATTTTTTTTTCAACAGCTTTACATTCCCAAAAAAGCTACGCTATAGAAATGCAATTAAATTCAATTTCAAATCTGAATTGTTGCCGTTAGCTTCCATGCTCTGTTCACCACGGTTTAGGTTTTTTTTTCAGTAATAACCTAAACAATAACAAAGGAAAACGTTTTGAGGAATATTTTATTTTTCTAATTTTAATTTCAATGTCATGTTATTTTAGTTAAATACACAAGTAAAGTGTTGATGTTCGGAAAATGCGTTACTTTGCAGCAAATCATAAAAATAGTAGAGATTTTTAGAATTAGAAAAGGCTCAAATTTTTGATAATTTACGTATTAAGTAAAAGTTATGAATTATATAAATTGAAGATAAAAGTATTTTAATCATATTGATGTATTACTTTGGTGTAAAAAATTTTCAGGTGACAAAAAGTGAATTTCAAAGTTTGGTTAGCAGGGTTCATTAAAATTTCACCTTGTATTTAAATAATTACTTATTTTTGCCCATTGAAAATAATTATAATTTGTTTTAACTCTATTTGTTCTTTGCTTACATGCCGCCGGATATTCGAAGGAAGTCAGCTTTACTAAAAGAATACAAAAAGGCTACTCAAGATCCAAGATTGCCCTTGCATAATGATTTGAAAAATAATATAAGAAATAGACTGAAATCTCGCCACTCATCTTTATCACTGGTTAAAGAATTGGAAGAGTTAAAGTTCAACCCGATCATTGCTTGGGAGGACCGTTGGGAGAGCTGTGGACTGTGTTCGACCATCTTTGACTTCGACGGTTGTAGAAAGCATGAGCTAGGACTACCACGGAAACAATGGTGCCACCTAAACAAGCTTAGGGCAGGACATGGTAGATGCAACTACATGATATCGAAGTGGAGGATGGTTAGCGATCTGGGCTGTAGTTGTGGCGCAGAGTATCAAACAACGGCACATATTATGGACGTGTGTCCAACAACAAGATTCGACGGAAATCCAGCAGATATAAAAGATCTAAAAACTCTAATGGATTTAACTGAATATATTTTAATAAGAATATCTGAGTTAAAGAAGAATTAAAATATATTTTTTACACTCCCGGTATCGATATCCATTGAAGTTTCGTAATGTTCCACTTTATGGCACTCAGTGAAATTTTCAATTTTTATTTCATTACTGAAAAACATAAACTATCCATCAAATTTGTCCCAAAGCTCAAATTTTGTCGCCATTGTTGCCCTTAAGCTACACAAAATATTGGTCTCGGCTATGCCATACGGCCGTGATTATGTTTCAAATTAATTAACGTTTCCTGTTTTAAAAATTTAATATTTTCCGTTTCAACAGGCATCTGCATATAATTTGGCTATTTTTGTTCGATTTTGGGCACATTACGTAGATATCAGAGATAAATTGCTTAACTGTAATGTAAGTAAATTATATTAAATTTAAAATATTAGTTTGAATTCCAACTGTTAACAGTAACTTTTCAATTTAAGATTTCACTTGAAACATTTGTGAAACATGTCATTTTTAAAATTTTCCTAGTAAATAATTAAATTTAATGAAAACTTGTAAGTATTTCAGTGCTGATGTAGTAAAAAAACGTTGTGTCGGGTGTAAAGTTCTGTTTATTAAATCGAAAACAAGGAAATACTCGCCTTCGGCTGGAATGTTTCACTCTAAAATGGGGAGCGATTTGAATGATAGTCGGAAACAGTATATTAGTAATACAAATAAACTTTTGGAAAAAATTCACAAACTAACCACAACGTTATCAGTTTTTTTTTGAAAAAAAAAAGAAGTCGGATTAGCCAAACTTTTAACAATTGAAAAGTAACAATCAATCAAGTGGGTTTTATCCAGTTTCTTATCAAACCACCCAGAACATCTTATTCTCGATAGTGAAGACTAAGTTTGCTACCACTAATAAAGTTTTGGAAACTTTCTTCCAGGTACATAAAACCTGAAATAAAGACTAAACTGTGTTAAGAGATTTCCGTTGCTCCTTCCAGATTTTGGATTGGATAATAAAATGTTACATTTTTTAGCCTTTGCTTTGATGAAGTTTATTAAAGGTGAATTCAATTTCTACTTTAAGTTGAACATAAATTAAAAAAAACATCAAATCATTAATAATAAATAGAATGGCATAAATATTTTTTGGTGAATCAATTCTTAAAAATAGATTTGAAATATTCTTATAATTTGAATATTAAAATATTAAAGCTTTAATACCTCCAAAACAACAAATATTGAAAAGTTGTCATTAATAATTTTTTGTATTATATAAAACCTCAAATGTTTGTTAACAAAACTTTTGAACTGAATTCCATTAACTACGAAAACCGAATTTATTTAGTCAAAATAGTTTAAACTTATCAACACTCGGTTTCTGTAGTGGAATGAACATCATTCAGGGATTATTTTATAATGTTTTCGGTATTTTTATGCCAGTTAAATCTAAACCCATAGAACGAATAAATGTGTTTAACTTTAACCGACTATTGTTTCTTAAACTTTAAACAATAAAGAAATAATATTTAAGAATTTATTAAAATTTGAATTAAAAAATTATTTTTACTAAAACTAAATCAAACAACTTTAAGTGAAACCTTTAAAGAGCACATTTCTTTAACTATATGCATAAAATTAAAATCCTTGGAGACAAGGTTGACACAGGTAAATGACAAATTCCTTCTTTCTATTTGCTTTTAACCGTAATTTTCTGAACGATTTACCAAACCAATTTCCAGTCGAAATACATATAATGGAATTATCGTCATTAAAACGGAAGTTTTCTCATTTATTGGCTGAATTTTATTCGGAAGAAGCTTTTGAATATGCTTTTCATTATACATATTACTTTCAAGTTAGAAAACAAAGAGTTCAAAAAAATTACTTTCTTTATTAACTCGTGAGTGAATTTTTTTTAAAAGAAGATTTAAAATATTTCTTTTGGTGTTATAACTTTTATTATTAAAACTACGGACCATTGCTCTTGTTTTCAAAATATTTTTATTAAAGCATGAAAAGTAACAAGGCCGTTTTGTCTTGGGAATTTCATAAAAACATAAAAAAAAATGTCAAAACCCCATTTTATCTTTTCTTTTCGTCCACTCTATTTTAAAGTGTTTGTGACTAAAAATTTCATAGTCCAATTCAAAATCAATCTTAGCAACTAATTTGCTTCATTCACAGAACAACAATTTATCAAGTCGTCTGAAAAGGACAGCTAATTTTAAAATTGGAATTTTGTCCCTAAAATACGATTGAAACAGGATGATGAAGATATGACCTAATAATCAAGATGGTTGACTAGAAAATTATGGCAGTAATCAGATTTTCTAGTCAACCATCTTTAAAATTAAAGCGGCCAAGCAATTGGTGGAAAAGGCAGACATCGCTGCGACCGGCATTCGTTCGCTCCTGAATCAGGCAGATAGTAACTCATCTAAGAGCAGATCTCTGCTTTTTAAGTCGGCTGTCCAATCTGTTCTGCTTTACGGAGCGGAGGTCTGGGCTCTGCGTTACGAGTATATTATAGAAAGGGTACAGATGAGATTTATGAAGTTCCTCTACGGACTCCCAAGGTCAAACCCTGACTGTAAGGTTGGAATTCGATTTGTGTGCTCTAATTGTCGACATTCTGGCTAGAGTTCTTAAGTGGATTACGCGATTGGAGGTCATGGACGATTTTAGGTTACCTAAGATTTGCTACTTAAGACAGCTCGAGCTTTTGGAGCACGCAGATGATGATTATAACTGGGTGAAACGAGTCGAGGGCTTGTTCGTTCGGGTGGGTTGTAGACACCAATGGGTTGTTGTCAGGGAGGGTCGTCTGTCTTTTTCCACTGTCACTGTTTTGGAAGACCTTCGATCTGTTCTCGAGCAGGCAGATAGGTCCTGGGTTGCCGTGTCAGAGTACTGTCCTTTATACGGGCATTTGTTGTTTCCTGTATCGTCGGAGTTGTGCTCTCAGACTATGATCTTGCGATTGTCAAGAATGTAGCACCATGTAAAAGTCCAGGGCGCGAGGTGCAACCGTATCTACTGGGATGGTTTTGCACATAGCTTTGACGCATCTGCGAAGTGTCAATTGTGCAACTCCAGGAGTGCAGACACGCTGGAGCACTTTTTAACTGTTTGTACCGCCCTCCAGGATTACCGTAGGAAGTTTGGGGTTTGTCGCCTTCTGGCGTCTGATGAAAATCCCGCTGCCTGTTCTCTGACCAGACTTAGATCCTGTTCTAGCTCAGAGGACATTTTGATGTTTTTGAGGTTCGTGGTAGCTATNTCCTTTTTGTAGCTCTATATTGCGGGCCAGAAAGTTTGTCATTTCGGTCTGAAGAGGGACTGGGTCATTTTGTCGACTGTGTGATTCGTTTGTTGATTTGGTAATTGTTTGCGTGGATCTCGGTCAGCGCCATCAGCTCTTCTTTTGTTCTTTGTTAGGTCCTTCAGACAAATACTACTTCTTCTAATGATATATGATTATAGATTGTAACATGGAAATATTGTAATATTAATTGATTGAATACAATAAATAAATAATTATAATAAAACTACGGATTTTTGTGTAGTGAAAAATATAAATATAATTCCCTTGTTTTCTTCTTCATGGTTTTATTGTTTTGAAAACAAGATCATACCTTGTAAAAGAACGAAAACGAATATTTAAGTAAAAACATAATTTTATTGTCCAGTTTCTTTTTTTCCTCAAATTTTAAAAGGATTCTTAAAGTACAAAATCATAAAAATTTATAATGCTGTCTTCTATTTAACACTAGTTTTAAAATTTTGATTAGTTTTCTTTTCGGGCTGGATTTGGTAGCAGTAATCCAAAAATATTCCTTCATTTGTCCGTCATTTACAATAAAATGGTCTCAGAAGCTTATTTAACCCTCTTGGATGGAAGGTAATAGATTGACATATTAAACAAATTATGGAATTTCTTACCTCGGAGAGGATAGGAATAATGCAAAACATTTAGATTATAACAGTGTAATGGAACTGGTTCCTTCAGTTATTCAATAGTTATAGTAATAATATATACGAAAACTGCTTATTAAACATATCTAAGTCTAAATTTTTGAACTGGCCCAGATTTTATCCAGAGAAAGTTAAGAGAAACTATAATGAGTTAAATTCAGAGTCACAATAAAATGGATAAGCCAAATACAATATAGAAGCTGAGAGAGATGTAACAGCTTCCAGTTGTACGTCAGATATTGAAATATTGGAATATCAAGCCAAATAACAGATTTGTGAAGAACATTCTTCACTAAAAATTACATGAATTTATATTTTAACATTATTTAGGTAGTTAGTTTTTTCTGTAATAAAAACTGTATTTTATTTTTAATATAAATGTAACACTCTGGGGGAAACCCAATGCGCAATTTATTGGTTGTCAAGTTATAAAACCTTTCGAGAATTGTCAAGAAATAACAAGAAAAATCATCAAAAACTCCCATAAGTAAGAATCAGAAATAATTTGTAAATTAAAATATTTACTATTTACCTACTGCTTCTTAAAATAAACAGGGCTTATGCACGATCAGGAGTTAATATTTTATTGAGCTATAATTTTAATGGAAACCGACAATAAAATTAATAATGGAATAAAATATAATAGTAACGTGCTATTTCTTCTGTTATAGCTGATAAATAATTTGCGAAAACATGTAAACATGACGCCTACAATTGAGCCATATAATTTCAAACAACACATTTATTACGAAACTATGTTTATTGTGGTTGTACAATAAAATAAGCTTGATAATAGTTATTTTTGGTATTTATTACACCCATTTATTTCAGTCAGAGTGGAAGTTTATATACTATGTATTTGTGTATCATTAACAGAATCAGTAGCACTTATTAAAATAAATATTTTTTATTCAATGGTCTTTCTATTATTATATCAAATTCAACAGTAGTACATAATTTGACATGTATGAATGTAGATTACGTTATGTTTTACTGAAGAAAATACTGTATATAATATACATATAATATAACAAATTTATAGAAGTACAAAAAGCTTCAATATTTATCTTTTACTCGCAGAACTTCTTATAAAAATCCTAGCACCAATAATTACACACACTTAATATAATTTGCCATTCCATAATAGTTATTTCTTAACTTAGGTTGGTAAAATAAGACAATAATACACAATGGTCTATTAAATTCACGAGCGTAGTAGTAGTATTTTGAAGAAGACTCGTGTGTTTAATAATACTTCTCGCACCTGATTCATATAAAATTTTATGCAGTTTTAAATAAATTAATACAAAATTTAAAAATCTTTTTTAAATTCAAATTTAAAATTTATTTCCCTGTCACACACTTTCAGAATGATAAAAATTTATATCTTGTTTCTCTCTCTTGCATATAGTTTAAGTAGTCGTAATTCATTCGAGAGGTCCGATATCACCAGGCTTCTCGCCAAGGAAGCCTGGTCACTCCTTTCGGACAATAGACATATTCTGGTTCCACGTCCCCAGATGTTGACTTTCCAGTTGCACCGATCGAACCGGTCCGATGTACAGTCCACTAAATATCTATATTTATGCTTAAACCATCCGTAAATGCCATGAACATTTTACAGTACAAATCCCAATATAATAAGTTAAATGAAAATAAATTCGTTGTTAAAAGTTTATTTTCATCGGTTTAAAATGGAAAGAATAATAGAATAATTTCCTTCCTATTCACATTCTTTGCAAACACAAAATACAAATATTTCTATAATATTTATAGATATACAGTGTGAATTGAGGTTATAGCCGCACCCGTTTATCCTTGATATCTCCGAAACCAAAAGAAGCTGGATCTTCAAATTTATCAAATGACTAGAACCCAGCAGTCCAACTCTAAAACCAATGAATGGACAATTTGTAGGGAATTTAATAATTTTTTTAAAAATATGGCTATGCTTGAATCCATCGAGCCGTTTGTTAGCTACGTAATAGCCTAAAACCCGCTACGTCAGAAAATATAACCCGTAACTGTGACTTTATTAGCTGTCCTATTGTGCCCATATTATCATCCACAATGCAAAATAAACACAGTTTTCGAAAGCTATCATCACTTGAATTCAAAAATTTTTAATACTATTTCCT
>JXOV01013220.1:577-15145 GCA_001014945.1 Clogmia albipunctata
AAATGAATGGATAGGACATTTGATAACTCCGATTACGTAAAATCATTGGGTTAGACCTAGACCGCTAACGGTTGTTGAGTCATAGAAGAAATAATAATTTCACTTATTATAAAATATTTAGTTTATTAACAACACAAATACGGAATACAAAGTCATTTACATGAAAATCACTTATTGCGCACTAAAAATTAAATATTAACGCGACGACTTAAAAACTTTATCCTGAACACGAGGTGTTCACTTGGACTTCTGGAGACCGACTCTCTTCTACTCTAAACTATTCTTTTTCCTGATTTCCTCCTCAATTCGGTTATCTTCAAACGCATCTGCATATTCTAGCAAGTATCTTACAGGAAATGAACCATAAATTATATTACTTGAGAAACATTATTTGTATCCTTTCTCACGATCGGTCTCTGCCATAAAACTATTACTTTGCATAGTTTCTCCAATAAAATTCAATTCCCAAAGGCGTCGAACTAAACTGACTGATCTTACAAATTTGTCGACATTTACTTAAACATAAATGCGTGCATTTAACAATAATATAAAATGAGGAGTAGTGACATGAATCCTCCTATAAATAATATAATAACATCAAAATACGAACTTATTTCTGTTAGAGGATTTGTCTCACAACTTGTATTCATTATTTTTTAGCTTAACATTTGTGTTTTATTATATTACTTATTGCAAATTGATTAAATTTTAATTGAATATGTATCAAGTGTGAAGTGTAATGAGTGCTAATATTAAGTTCTATATTCGTAATGTAACTAATGTTTTTTTTTGTGTTTTTATGAATTTTTAATTTGTTTATGAAAAGTAGTCCTAATTATACGTTTAAGTAAAAACCTATCATTTTAAAGGTTTTGCGGTTTTTATCAAGAAATTTCCTCTTTAAATACAAATTATACAATTCCTCCTTCAGATTTAATAGGATTTCCATGAACTTGATTTTCTGGAGGATGATTCTGTTCAGATTCATGAATATTCAAAACCAGGAGAACATTTAAACAAGCAAACTATCGTACTACTGTATTTTTAAATTGACTCTAGTTTGTGGTTTATATAAATACTGCAGTAATTATCAAAACAGCAATGTGAGCTTATTTAAAGCAGGATTATATTTTATAACAATTTATATGTTTCATACAATTTCACTTAAATTTATTTGAATTTATAGATAAATAAACAAGTAAAATGAAACTTCTAAGAAGATAAAAGATCAACATAAAGATATTTTAACTCAATCATAATGTCTTTTCAAATAGATAATTACTATATGTGATAAACAAACAAAATAATTTTAATCCCTTCTGCCAAAATCACTGCCAATTACATAAATTCCTGTAACACATCGCATTATGTAGAGTGATTAATTACATTTTAATCCTTTTGGGGGTTGGTAAATTAGGATATGTGCTAAGTGCTCGGTTATTTTGCGTCATTATCATAGGCCTCATTTGTATTTCATAGGAATTGTAATTATTAATTAGTTAATTAATATTTTATTGGATGTAGTGAAACACACCAATTTAATGCCAAATCAATCCATGTTTATTAGTTATTTACTAAACATTTTGGAAATCTGGAATTCGCATTTTACACCAACATTCAATAAATTTATTATTGTCCCCCTCTACAAATGTATCTTCTCTAGATACAAGAAAAACTACACCTTTTGAAGTTGCAATTTACATTTCGTGAAACTGCAATCTACTGTAACGATCAGGAACTGGGGTTGTGGTGTGCAGAGGTTCCTGCGTTACTGGAGCGAGTAGTGAGTTCCCAAGAGAAGCTGGCTGGATGGTCTGGAAGATCAGGCCAGAGGACTGGCCAGGGAGTGTGAGCTCCCAGGAATACTAGTCGTTATTGACGACTGAACAAGAGTAACTTTGAGGTTCGTCAAGCCTCGGTATTTATTCATTTTAAAAACAATAGAATTATATTTACAATAATATACATAAAAGGTAAAAAGGAGGGAAAAGGAATTATTGAAGGAGAGGAGCAATGTTGGAAAAAAACAGGAATTGCTCCTCGGGTATTTGGATGTAGTGGTGAACACTACACTACATTTGGTGAAACTGCAATTTACATAGTGGTCCGAAGGATTCCCTTTAACGATCTATTTTAAGAATCCATTGAGAATTCATTGCGCCTAGTAGAAATATATTAGGACCCCTTGAAGTGGGGTTTTTTTTAACAGCTCTGGCTTTATTTTGTGAAAAAAATTTCATTAAAAGCATTTAAATCGTTTCAGAGGAGTTCGGATTCAAGAATTGCATTATGACAAAATAATTTATTAGGGGTAGCTCCACCGTAATAATTAAAAGTGTAATAATGACAAGAAATTTTACCCGGTCAACCCAACATGTTTACAAAATTTCAATAATATTGGGTCAACCGTATCGGGAGAGTACTAGCTTAAACATTGTTTCAAGAATTGGGGGGTGACTCACCCTTAACACGTATGGGATGAATTTTTTGCAAATGTATTTGATTGTGCTTCATTGTAAAATGCTTATTTTCAAACAAAAAACAACAATAAACTTAGGGTGTTTGACCCTCGACATTTAGGAGTAAAACAATATCTTACAACATTAAGACTAACCTTCTCCATATGCCCACAAAATTTCATCAAAATCAGTTAAACCGTTTCAGAGCAGTTTGAATTCATACATTGCATTGGAGCAAAATAATTTATTATGGGTAGAGCACTCTTAACAATTATAACTGTATTTTTGGTGGTGGTGGTTTGACTTTTATCTCTGTCAACCCTATATGCCTACAAAATTTCAACAATATCGGCTCAACTGTTTCGGAAAAATACTTCTTTAAACTTTGCATTGTTTAAAACAATTTTGTTAGGTATAGCTCACTTTTAACAGGTATGGGTATGATTTTTTTGCGTATGTATATTATAGTGCTTAATCATAATATAATCCAAAATAGTACTTTTTGCAATAAAAATTCATCTTTTGCCGGTTCAAACCCATATGCTCACAAAATTTGAATAATATCCGTAAAGTGGATTCGGAGAATGAATGCCTAAAAAACTGTGACAAGTGATTAAATTTATGAAAATAATTATTTTAAATAATTAATCTTTATTTCGTATTCCGAAAGATATTTTATATTTAATTTTTAATCAAAAATGAAATACTTGTTCATAGAAGCTATTTGAACCGTCTTCATTTATTTAGCCTGTTACTGGTATAATCAACAATGTCTGTGAAAGTGAGTGATGTGCTGATATTTTATTCTTTTTATGCTCATTTAACTATTTTGAATTGTACTCGTATTAAGCATTTGGAGGATTGGAAAGATTTATGTTGAAGACGCTTTGTTCTCTAATTTCATGAAAACTTGAAATGTAATTAATTTATTTCACAGGAATTGTTGCAAAACCCTTAATCGGATAAGGAAATATTTGCACTCTGTAGACTGTCGACTTCAAAGGTTTGTTTTGTGTTTGTCTTTTGTTGAAATTTCTAATTAATGAAATGGTGGTTTTTGAATTGTGCTTGTACAAGATTATTAATTACTTTAAATTTATAAGGTTGGCTTTTTAGAGAGAAATAATGAATATAATTATTTACGGACAATATTTTGTTTAGAATCATATACAATATCTAATTAATATTTTGCTTGAAAGTACTTTTTCCACTCCCATATCGAAGCACACGCTTTTCGATATCCATTTCAGTTTCCTAATGTTTCACTTATATTGCTTTAAATAGAAATTTATTTTACAGAAATTAAAGCAAACAAATGTTCCATGTCAAAATAAAATTGGCATTTGTCTTATGACCAAATAGTTAAGAGGAATTCCAACTGTTAACGGTAACTTTACAAGTTGAGATTCCACTTGAAACATTTGTGAAACATGTAAACTTTTAAATTTCCCTTGCAAATAATGAAATTTAATATGAAATTGTAAAAAATTCAGTGCTCATGAGTGGAGTGCAATAAATGTTATGTCCTGTTCGGGTGTAAAGTCCTGTTTTTTAAATCGGAAACGATGAAACACTCGCCTTCAGCTCGAATTTTTCACACTCCGTTTCACTCGTTAAAAAACAGTTTACACCCTTGTAGCACAAATAACTATTAAAAATTTATTGAATTGTATTTTATTGTATTTATATGTTAAATTTTAAAGCCTTAACTGAATTTCAAACATGAAATTCAATACCACGTCCTTACTATCCATAAATTTTGCCGAAAAGTGATACTTATTGCCCTACATGTTTGAATGTTTATCGTGTCTAGACGAGATGAGCCAGGTTTTAAACAAAACATTGTACATGTTTGGAGAAATCCATTTCGTTATCATGAGGACTAAAGTGGTGAATGGTGTTGACAACAATATATGTTGCCGATAGGTTTATATGGTAGTTGACCTCGTTAGCGTTCTATGAATATGGGATTTATTATATCCCGAAATAGATGATAATGGAATATTAGACCTTGTACAACTTTTGGTTGGAAAATATATTTGATTGAATATTTTTAATAAAATTTTAAATTAGTTTTGTTATTTAAAGAGCTTACTCTTTAGAGAGCGCTATGTAGGGTGTTCTCTTTATTACTAAAGTGTGATTTCCAAATCTAAATACCTAATGGACATTCGGTATTTAGATTTGGAAATCACGCGACGAAATGCAAAAAAAAATTGTTAAATTCTCAATACTTAATTTGATTCAAAAGGGATTTAAAATTTTAAGAAATAGTGTTAAATTCACTACTTCCAACATTATTATTAATAAGCGATGATCTAAATGTAATAAATTTATATTAGAGCAGGGGTTCCCAAACTTTTTCAGTCTGCGGCGTTCTTGCAAATGTAAAATTTTGCTACTGCGCCCCTATATCAACGGTCTGGAGGAACAAGGACGCAAATGCAAAAATGACAATTTCACTAGAGTACAAGAATAGCAGTAGTATAGAAAACGAGTCTGATAAGTTTCCAACCTTTATGCGTTGAAATAATATCCTTTTAATAAGTTGGTCCTTAAATACTCACTTCACTTTATATCTGACTTTAATTAAAAGAGTTAAATTTAGCGTCTAACGCATCACACTTGGTCTTCAGTCGTTCATTCTCATACAAACTCTGATTCAACAATCTCCTGTGGCGGTCCTGGGCGCAGCTACAGTTACGTACTTGTTCTCATGTGTGAAGGACATGCTTCTAATTAGATCCATGTACTACTCGCAGTTAGGAACAAACAGTAATATTCGGGCATGATAGCAATTGCCTCAAATCAATGTGATAGGAGAGCTACGCACTGTTTATAAAAGCGGGGAATAAGTCTTGACATTGCTCTTTTATAAAACAATTTTGCATGTTGTGCCCTCTTCAATGATGTTAATAGTGAGTTGTAAGGTATTTGCCTTGCTGAAAAATGCGCTTTATGTTAGAATTTACGAATTCCTAATAAAAAAATCCTGGACATATTAAATGAAAAAAAGACACGCGGCGCACCTTGATACATTCCACGCACAGTTTGGGAGCCCCTGATATATTGTCTATTAGATGTATTGAGTTTATTTTAAAATTTAAACGAATGTTATATGTACTTTTTAATCCCTTTTCGTAAATGTAATTATTATTTTGCATAGAGAACGATGATTTAAAGATAAATGCCAAAACGGCGAGTATGTCAAGTGTAAATGCTATTAATTGACTAATAGTACATTGAGAGCAAATAGTCATGAAAAGTCTAACACCCGATGATTTAGGATGAGACCATCCCCAGTTCCGTAATAGTGTATTGGGAAAATTATTATTATGATAACTTTTAAATTATATAAAAACCACTGTAATGTTGCATTATTTTGCATCAAAACTTAACATGATATACAGTGGACGCCGCTTATTAGGACCACGGTTAATAGGAACAATCGTTTTATTGGGCCAAAATGCATAGGATCGGTCGTATATAAATACATTCAAAATTCATCGCTTAATGGAGCCAAACCCAAGATCACTATTACAAAGAGTTGCAAGAACAAGTACAAGTGCCGACAACTCAGTCTTTTATATACTTTTCTCACCAATATTGACCATGTGCCCTATGTTTATGTAATCTACTGAAGGAGTGAAGACAAAAGGAAAAATTAAAAAAACGTCTCCTCGCATGTTTGTGTTTGCCGATTTCATAAACACCGAAACAGTTTACACGTCTCTTTATTTTAAATTTCATCAATAAAGTCATCACTACATACAGAATCATATTTAATTATCAAATAGATTGCTAAATTCATTACGNTCTTTTCGTTCGTTATTACCAGGTGAGAATTAACGCTCAGATTTTTTGGGTTGACAAGACACAATAGATGTACACGTCATTAACGATTGAATAATTTTGAAATTTTACAAGATAAACACATATTGAACAATTATTATTTAATAAATTCACTTTTCCTAGCATATATGAATGTATATACATTATTACATATGTACATGCTCGTATATAATTAAAAATCTTTACTTTCAGATCAAATCCTAGCTTTTATTGACCAATTAATAGGGCCAAATTATTCCGGTCCCAGAGTGGCCCTAATAAGCGGCGTCCACTGCATATCGGAATTTTAAAATAAAATAAACCTATAATTTATGTTTAAAAAAAAAGAAAATGACAATAGTATAGTACTCTTCCGAATTATAATATAAATTAAGTAAAATTTACTTTAAATACCCAAATACAATGTGCAGATTCTTTTAGGTAATTTTCGCCATAGTCGCAAATTATACCAAAAAAGTGTTTATTATTATTTTAACAAAATTTTATTAGCCAAACTATTTTTTTCTTGCTTAAATCCAATTACTAGTTATATTCTCCTTACTTTCGTAAAGGTTTTAATGGAATTGTAGCTGTTCTTGACTGAGATAAATTAAAAAAATCATTTTGGACAAAAATGACTATTTTGGAGAATATTCAGCAAAAAAAATATTTTGAAAAAAAATATTCTAAATACCACAGAATTTTAAGTTTTTTGTATTGAAGATTAACTGTTACAAACTTGTGTGAAACAATTAGTTAACTTAATCTGCCAACTATTTTAAAAACTTGATTCAAAGTATAAAATAATTAAAAATCAATATTCCTACTAAAAATTTCCTCGTATATTTTTTCCAAAATTATTTTTATATGTATGTTTTGGTTGTAACTGAAGCTTAATGATATAACTAACAAATATTAGCCCAAAAGTTTGGATTAAAAATATTTAAAAACGCAAAAAACATTTTTTCCCTTTTTTTTCGCAAATTCCCCACAGTGCACTGTTTAAACTGACTAACAATTTAATAAGATGTATAAGATGTTTCAAATATTTCTTTTATCCTTCCATTTTTAATTTCAATTTCGTTTTATAAATGACCTTAACTGATTGGTTCAAGGATATTTCTCACACGGCAACCCTTGTTGAATAACTTTTGAAGGTAACGTATTTTGTTCCCATTAGTTGAATTTAAAGTTAAATATAGCAAATTGGAAATTCCAGATGTGATAAAGATCCGACAGTTAAATGGCTTTTGCTTCCGTGTTCAAGGATACCTCGAAATGAATACCATGTATCAATTTTGTTTTGTGTTGAGGAGCAAAAAAGGAAAACTGTTGATGATTGATAAGGTCTTTAAAAAGAGATACATTCGTAATATAATAAAATAATGATTCGTAATTTCTTTTCATTTCATAAAGTAAATTTGTCCTATGCTCCGAAAGGAGTAGCGTCTAGCCAAGGAAGACTGAGAAGTAAATTTTTGCAATTTTTTAAATAAAATTGCATAGTATTTGATATTTCTGGATAATATAATAATTAAATTGTGATTTTTAATTAGTTTTAATTCAATTAAAAATATTTTACTGTTTTTTAATTTTATATAAATAATAGAATTAATTAAATTAGCAAAACTTAGCCAATAAATTGGTTTTTAAAAGTTGTTTATTTATTTATACGTATGACTTTTTGGGTGTTGCGAATAGTGTCAAGGAAGTCAACCAATTTCTTATAGCTGTTATAAGATCATTTAATAACAAATCTTGTTATTGGACATATTATCTTATCTGTAAATATTTAAGTGAAGGCGTCTGGTTGGTGATTTTAGATGGCCGTAAGACCTGGGAAGGCCTAAAGGCCCGCTAACTTTGGGAAGCTGTAAAATCAACAATTATTGCATTTTTTTATTTTTTTTCTCGGATTCGTGCTTCTAAAAATTTTCTTTATCTACGGTAATTTTCTTAATTGAATAAAAAATCGGGGCATTACAGGGTTAAATTGATTAATAAGTTATAGTCTGCTTTTTATAGAGATAATTTCAAAATATATTTTTATTCTAAGCTACTAAGATCTTAACTAATAATTTTTTGTAGTTGAATTTTTTTATTCAACACTGTACTATTATAAAACAATTTCTAGAGGAAGCATTGGCTTTTCACATTCCTATACTTAAGTTTAATTTTTAATAATTAGAGCTCGCAGTTCCGACTTTTCGTCTTCATACAAGGCGGATGTCGGGATGGTGAGCCCAAATATTGAATTTCTGTATTTCGTATACAACGTCTACGACACTTTAAGGTGGAAATGTTCCACACAACAATTTATCATTTTAAATGGGACTTGTTTCCAGGTGAAATATTATGTTGGGGAACAAACTATAATGATTGTAATTTACCTTCATTTGGGAAACTATTAGGTGAGAGCTATTCCACAAATGGATATTAATAGTATGAAATTATTTACCTTTAGAAATGAGTTAACCGCAAAGTCTTGGTTATTTATTTTAAAGTACATAAACGGTTTATTGATTTATTACGTTATTTTCTTTATTCAAATATAATAAAAACATTTCTTCAAATAATAATATGTATCTTTGACGACAGAACTTTTCAATGAGAGCATAATTATGAAGAACAAACTTGTGATTAAATAGACATTGAAATATGAAAGGTACTTGTAGATAACAAACTTGGGTAACAAATCTCCTTATTCTTCTGTATTTATGAATTGGATTTCTTATAACTTCCGTGAAATTATCTTTTAATCAAAAAGTTTAAATAAACTATTCCCACGACATTCACGACGGAACTAGGGGTAGTCTCAACCAACGGGTGTTAGACTTTACGTGACTGTTTGTTTTTCAGTGTATTAGTAATCAGTTAATAGCACCTAAAACCGGTTGTAAACGGATCCAGTCAATCCGCCCATTTTATTTATTTGTTTGCGCCATTACTTATTTTTATAATTCGCTATGAATATTATTTCGCAATGTTATTGATATACACAAATGGAAACTTTTTCGCGCTAGAAAAATATCAGCTCGGGATTTTATCCCACGACCTCGGGAAAGATGTCTAGGGTGCTTACCGCTAGGACACAGAGGCAGATAAAGTTTATGTTTTATAAATTAATTATTAAACTTTCAGTTATGTTTTGTGAATAAAATTAAAGTTGTTTTTTTATTTGAGTATTGTTATTTATTATAATAGTTCTTTATACTACAAGGGTGAAAAGTCAGATTAAAGGCGGGATTTTTAATCGTTTCTGAATTAGATATTTTTTAAAATCGAGATTTTTATATGACATCAATGGAGATAGTATAGTAAAGAGCAAGATATATGAAATTGATGAAAACAATAAACTTTTTAAAGGAAAAATTTGAAATTGTTTCAAATTATATAATTTTACTGTGCAAAATTGAAATTGAAATACTATTTGTGCTAATTATATTCGTCACCGATGAAAACGCATAAAAAATATAAATGCTTCATATTACTCTTCAATATATTTCTGATTCAAAGTCGAAGTTCAATTAATTTAGGACAAACATACCCAAATGTGCAATTGAATACCTAGGTATTTGGGTAGACAAAGGGCTGAAGCTGAAAAGGCATATAATAGAACCGTCCACTAAAGGAGAAAAATTGGAATTAAATAAATTACGATGGGCAGGACATGTAACCAGGATGGATGAAGGCCGATTCCCCAAAAGAGCAATGGAAGCACAACTGACAGGAAAGAGACCAGTAGGCAGACCCAGAAAACGGTACGAGGCAACCATAAGTGAAGCGGCAGATCGACTTTTAGGAGTGCACAATTGGAAAGAAGCAGCCATCAACAGAAATAAATGGAGGGACATGATCACACAGGCAAAGGGCCGCACCGGTCCATAAGCCTATACTGATACTGAAAGGAGAAAAATGCGCACTGGCTCTAGCACGAATAAGCCCAATAGAGAGAGTGCTAGCTCATCTAATATACGAATCATAAGCTCCGTAGGTTTCTCAAAGATACTATAGAAAGTCCCAGTTTGCCACTTCGTAGCTTTGAAGAAGCACAATCAAGTTCTATTGGTTAAAGCTGCTAGAACTGCTAAACACTATTGCGTGTCTCTTTTGGATATAGAACAGTTTTTACGAAAGCTATCGAGGTGATGACAAGATCTCCTCCGATTCAACTCAAGGTATCACAAGCGATAAACACACATACACACACACACATACTGGAATGGGTCGTAACCAAACGGAAAAGATTACATACGATAATTGGCAGCATGCATGGGAAAACTAAGAACAAGAAAAAGGAAATTGGAAAACTGGATTGCAAATTGTAGAAGATGACGCTTGTGTATTCTGTGGGTAAATGGAGACCCCAGAGCATACGTTTGTCAAGTGCACAAAATGGAAGGATGACCAACACGCAATAGCGGTCTTGAAACTAGAGTCAATTGTAAGTTTCATGATGTCCAGCTCACAGAATTGGGTCAGAGTGGACAATTTCATGCGGACTATTTTAATAGCCAACGAACAATAGAAAAGCGGTCAACTGTTGTAAGGGCAAATAGGTGTAGAAATACCCCTTCCCGGTGGTTCCGCTTAAGTTCCCATGCACGCGGGAGAAACTTTTTTGGTTTACTTGGTGAAAGCCCAAGTCGCCCACGCCACCAGGGTGTATGATTGCATATTCCAACATAATCCTCCTTGTAAAATAAAAAAAATACCCAAATGTTGTTAAAGAGGATAACATTCTGCAATAACAACGCTGTAACCCATTTAGCAGAAATTGCTTATTTTACAAATGGTTTATCTTGGAATTAAATTTCTATAACAAAAGAGTTTTCACTATTATCAAATTATTTACTTATACGTATGATGGAAAACCCCGAATATGTTTTTGGTCCATAGTTTTAATTATAGAGATATGTTGATTTTCCGTTTGTAAATTATATTTGTATTTTATTGACTGAACACGCAAATTGTACTTATATATTTTAAAGGGAAGGTTAAGTCTAAACACCTTTATTTACCTATCGGTCATAGACTTGCATTCAATTTAATTTAATTTTATTGTATTTAATTATAAAATTATAACAAACACAGGACACAGGAATAGTTCATATAATATAGAACTGAATACCTATGATTGTTATAATTTTATAATTATATACAATAAAATTAAATTAATAGACTTGCATTCCATGTAATGCAACGAAGCCAACAGTGTTTTGTTCTCAACTTTAGTTATTATTAAATTAGAATTTTGTAACTCCATAGTATTTCTAGATATTAATTGAAGAGGAAAGTTATTCAATTGTATTGAACTGGTTTGGCACCAAACTATGACGTTGGAGTGGTATTGATTGGGGGTTGTTCTCAGTTCAGATGAATTATTAATTGGGTCTGTTGCAAACAAAGCAAATTCACATTCAGAACAGCAGTAACCGTTCAATTTAGATTTCTGGTACATTTGCAGATAAATTGAAATTCGAACTCAACGAAGTGGTTAGTAGTTTGTGGTTAGAGCTGAGTTTGAAACAGATTTATTCCTTTGACGTGGTTGAATCACCTATTCCGTATTTAATTTAAATATAAATAATTTTTTTTATTACAATGCTTTTACTTTTTATAAAAGCTAAGTTATTATGGCTCGGTCACTTATGGAAGTTTAAAAAAGGAAAAAAATTAAATCTTTTAATAATTTTTTTTGAATATTGTATTAATCTTGATATTATTGTTACAACAAATTGTTTTAATTGTTTCTTTAAATATAGATTGATATTAAGAACGGTTTTACGAACATGAAACAAGTTCTTTGAAAATACCCGCCTTAGTCACTCTAGAATAGGAATGAAATCGCCTAGGACATGATTTGTCATCGATCAGGAGGGAATTGTAACAATTTCAAAGTTAACGAATAAAGCATTTAAATGAAAGATGATCATGCAGACTTTTGGTACATTGGGATCAACCATCTCCATAGGCAGTATTTGGGGGCGACTATTTAGGGACGACATCTCTTTTATTGATAGGGAATTTTTTAAACTGTGGGCGTTTAATTTACACGAACACACAAGCACAGAACATCTGACCCTGTTTATTCAACCCTTTTTCAGAAACCCTTTCAGATTTCCAATCGATGTGATCGAGAAAATCGGCAAATTAAAGCGTAAAGTATCCGGTGAAAATTCTTCACTGTAAGTACATACACATACGAGAAAAATAATGGGACACCTGTCACCTATCACAATTTTTAGTTTTACCTTAATTACAGAGTAAGTTTTCGGAGCAAACTCATCCCNCCCTCTCGCCGAAGCGCAAATTTTTCGCCTCTTTTTGCACTCTCTCTTGCGCTGGAGGAGTTTATGTAAATCTTACGCTCTCTCCACCGAGCGTAGATGAAGTCAAAGCCGAACGGTTCGCTCCCAAAATTTGAATGATAATATTAATAGACACTATTTTCTTTTCATTTTATATAATAAATCATTTATGTATAAACAGCAACAACTTCATTGAATTAAATTGTGAATAAAAACCGAGTATTTCTTAATATTTTAGTATAATAATTGAGTTCAAAAATTTTGGAGGAGCAAGATCAAATTCGATTTGATCTGCGCTAAAAGGAGAGGATTTTGGTATGAATTTTTTACTATTTCACTCATGTGAGATGAGCTTTGAATTCCTCTTTGAGAGAGGCGCATTCGGAGGAGAATTTCAAAGTGATGGGAGCAAAACCGCGCTCATTCTTCACTCTGCCTAATTATATATTTATAAGGATTAAGTTATAAAAGTTGGTATGCTGTTTTGTCAATCGATATGTCTGATATCTGTTTACATACATTGTGATAGGTGTCCTATTATTTTTCTCGTAGGTGTCCATTTAATTTATACAATTACGAGTATATATAAAATTAATTTTAATTTCATCATTTTTAATAGACACAAAATCCAGACTCAGTAAAAATATTATGAACAGTGTTAACTTCTCAATCAAATTTTAAATTAGCAATATCGCTCGTCTGAAACTATTGGGAATTATTCTACTAAAACTTTTAGTCCAATCCTAAATTGAATAAATTCAAGCAATGTTTGTTCAAAACAATTGAAATTGTGTTTCGTTTCTATTTGTATCCTTCGGTCAGATGATAAATTTTCTATTGTTTTAACGCCCGAAAGGGAATAAATTATCGGTTCGCCATTGAATTGGATTATAATAGCACTCAGAGACTTTCTTGTGGTGCTCTTACCATATTTTATTTAAACAATGGGGTTTATCACTTTGCATATAAACATAATAATAAATTCTCAGTTTGACTGCAATAAAATCAAATGCATTTTATATTTATAGTATTCGGTTTTCAACTATCAGGATATTTCCAATTTTTATAACACAAAACTTAAATATGATCAAAATTTACATTGATATTAATATAGCCTTGTTAACCTTAAAAACCCTTAATTCACATCAGAGCTATTGGAGATAAATTCTAATTAAAACTAATTACTATAAATATGTGTAAACTTCGTTTTCCTGAATTTTATATTCAAATATTATTATTTGCTTGTGTTAAATGGTATTCAAATAATTTTATTTAATTTTGTGTTTTATTAATATTTGTAGAATGTCTGTTAAATGTCTTTTCACGATTTGTGGCAGAAGTGCAAACAATACTGTGTAATAACTTTTATCTCGTACAGTTTATGGAAGTTCAAAGTTTGCACGTGTTCGGTCAATATTAACAAAGCAAATCAATTGTAGTTCACTTCGCTTTGACAAATATGTTGCAAATTTGCAAAGAACACGAGATGGACGAGTGAGGGCAACGTGAAATTATTGGGGCATGTTTATTAATTACAAACCAATTTACTTTAGTCAAAAGACAATTTTTTCTTACTATAATTGATAAATTTATAAATGCATTTAATTAATATTTTATGAGTAATTGGGAAGGTGCTGTAATTNAACACGAGATGGACGAGTGAGGGCAACGTGAAATTATTGGGGCATGTTTATTAATTACAAACCAATTTACTTTAGTCAAAAGACAATTTTTTCTTACTATAATTGATAAATTTATAAATGCATTTAATTAATATTTTATGAGTAATTGGGAAGGTGCTGTAATTCAAGGCTAGGGGTCACAAAAAGAGGAAACATTTTCCCAAATTAAATTCGAGCATGGGATAAAGTATACACGAATAATATAATTTTTTAAATTACATTTTGGTCATATTCTTTAAATCTTATCTAAAAGTTAATCAGTAGTATCAGTATAGGCTTATGGGC
>JXOV01013221.1:0-14679 GCA_001014945.1 Clogmia albipunctata
AAGCAAACTGATAAAAACAGCTTAAAAAGCAGAAGGGTTCGAAGTAAGGCTATCGTTCTTGGGACCCTAGTAATTTCTTTGAAATTGAGAACGTCACCCTTATTGTGGGTTTGGTTTCATTTGATATCATTTTTTATTCAACTGTTATAAACATATTTTAAATTTAAACTTTTTCGGCTTACGCCATAGGTTTTTTAGTATGTTAGTTCTTACCGTTTTAGAATTAAATTTAATTTTGTCATATCAGTTTTTTTTTTACTTTTACTTTAGAGATGAATTTTATTTTCAAACCCTAAATATATTATTTGTACCTACTTAAAATTAACCTTATTCTAATGCTAACTACGTAAATATACTTACGGGAAAGAATTTTCACCGGAATANTTAGAATTAAATTTAATTTTGTCATATCAGTTTTTTTTTTACTTTTACTTTAGAGATGAATTTTATTTTCAAACCCTAAATATATTATTTGTACCTACTTAAAATTAACCTTATTCTAATGCTAACTACGTAAATATACTTACGGGAAAGAATTTTCACCGGAATATGTTACCTTTTTCTCAATTGGTTTTCCATGTCGAATGGGCCTGACGAGAAATACAGGGGATCGAATAAGCCGGAAAGAAGTCGCCGCAAAAACTGTCATTGGATCTGCGCCCGTCACAATATACATAAAAGTAGAAGCAAAATTTTGCACTTAAAAATCTTAAACTAAACAAAAACAGAGTTAGAAGCGGCGCGGAATTAAGTAATGTTCTTAACCGACGACACATCAAAATTTAATGAGTATCCACAGCATGATGACAATAGAGTCCCAAAGAACTTGAAAACCGCAAATCTATAAAATTGCGTATTTCAAAAACCGACCCCAAGCGAAATGGAACCAAAGGTTAACCAAAAAAAAAGAAGTGCATTTTCTTGATAGCCTCACCACTTTTAGTTTTGATGCCTAGAATCGGTGATCTATCATGGGCATAAAATTTTAATAGAAAATAAGTCTTAGAGTGTTGAGTCACAAGATATCAGTACTTAATTGTGATAAACTCTTACAGGATAAAGAGGTCCAGGATACTTTAATAAAAATCATAAAATTCAGACACAGTTAAAATGGCAAAAACCTCATTTTCAAATTAGTAAGTTCGAATTACAAAGTCAGCTCAAAAACCGCGCCAAAGTTGAGGTAGGACTGAAAGGCTTTTCAATATTCTTTGCTTTTTCAAGCTCAAACTGTGATAATTCTTTTTAAACTTTAATAAATCCGATTCACTTAACAATGTAATTATTTTTTCCCCAGTTAGAATGGAAAGTCATATAGGAAACAAAAAAAAATCTGATTAGAAGTCCATGGACTATGATGACGTGAATTACATTTAATTACCAAATATTGATATACAACGCATGCTTTTAATATTAGGTTAAATGAAATTAAATTTGCAGTCACAAAAAGAAATGATTTAAAGAGTTTTTATGAAAAAAAAAAGAATTTCGCCCAACGTGGGGCTCGAACCCACGACCCTGAGATTAAGAGTCTCATGCTCTACCGACTGAGCTAGCCGGGCGTTAAGAAACACGTCATCGATACCTCAGGGTCCTCAACGAACACCTTTTGTGTCAATTGCTTCAGGTATGTACGAGTATCTATTTTTGTGAATAATAATAGGTTATTTGTGCTACAAGGGTGTTGAAATGGTGTTTTTAACGAGGAAACAAATGTGAAATGCGAGCTATATGCTGTTAGGAGAGTTTTTCTGCGTTACCGAGTTCTAAAACGAATTTTACATAAATTTTTATGCGATTTCTTTAAAAATGCACGAAAAACTATTTGTCGCTATAACTGTCTCTAGTTGATCAGTTATTGGTCTATATTTGATTGTTAAAACAACGTGGGTTAAAAAATGTGCAATTTATCGTTAAAAATGACTTTGATGCAATTTTGTTCCTAAATTATGATTTGATACGCATTTGGAACCTAAAATCTATGCGGGATAGATATTTTTTCGATACAAAAGTGCAAACAAATCGTTTTTGAGGATCAATATCTTCACAACAAAAAGTCGAATTTTTACAATTAACTTTAACTATGTCCATAAAACATAACATCTAACAAATAGTTCTAAAATATAATATGTTGTCATTTTTTAGAAGCAAATGGGTATATGTAATAAAATGGACTTTCATATTTTATGAACAGAATTGCCCATATAATACTACATGAGACAAGAATTATTACAAGAATTGATGTTTTGGTACAGAAATACACCAAATTTTAGGTGGTTTACAAGAAAACTGTCAACTGCCATTACTTTATTGAAGTCACATCTTAAGGATCTTAGATACAAAAATAGCAATTGATTTTAAAATTACTATTTATACACTCCGTTTCATCCTTTTACGGCAGGCGTCTTCGATTAAATTTTAGTTAATATTTTGGAGTGTATTAATCTGATCTCAATTTTTTTGGCACTAAAAAACAAAAGACTAGGTTTTTTGCAAATAATTGAGAAAGGGCATGCGAATTTTCCCATACAGCAAGACGACAGGGGGCACTTTTTCTCTCAATGCGCCAACAGGAGAGAGTTTTTGTTGATTTTTGTAAACTGAAATAGTTGGTAATCTATTGTTCAATATATACAGCCCGAAAATTTGGATCGCTATGTTATAGTAGGCAGACAGTAACTATTTTTGGAAGTCTAAAAACAAATATTTCGAATTATGAGAAAATTGTATAAAAATGTTTTGAGTTCAAATAAAGTATTGATGACTATCGAAAACTGAGCTCATTATGCATTGTGGATGATAATATGGGCACAATAGGATAGTAAATAAAGTTATAGTTACGAGTAGTATTTTCTAATATAGATGTAAAGATGTATTTAAGCCAAAACATTTTATTTTGAAGATTATTAAATTCCCCACACATCGTTCATACATTCATTACTTTATTTAAAATCCAAAATTTTTTATACAATTTTCTCCTAATTCGAAATATGGCTTTCTAGACATCCAAAGATAGTCACTGACTGCTATGACAACTATTTCAGTTTACAAAAATCAAAAACTCTCTCTTGTTGGTTAAATGGGAGAAAATAAGCTACATGTCGTAAAGGATTACACGATATTGCTATATGAGAAAATTCGCATGCCTTTTTTAATTATTTGCAACAAACCTAATCTTTTGTTTTATATTGCAGACGATGGCCAATGATAAGACCTTTCTTCGAGCCAAAAACAATTGAGATCAGATTAATACACTCCAAAATATTAACTAAAATTTAATCGAAGACCCCTGTCGTAAAAGGATGAAACGCAGTGTAAAATTCTATTGAAAAATCTTTAAATTTAAGCAGACGATTCTTCCTTCTTCATAATCGCACAGTGTTTAGTTATACAATACCCGCAGACACCCGCAAATGGTGTATATTCTCAAAATTAGTATCATTTATTAATAATTATAATATCTGAGACTATGATTAATTAATCAATTCAAACTTTTTTTTTATCAAATATACAAAAGAAAACTTTGTATTAAACGGATGTTGTGGTTCCTAAATTTGGTTTTAAGGTAAGTACTATCACAAGAATATTAGCGATACAATGTTTGGTCTTCTATTTCCGTTATATATAAAAAAATTGATAAAGAAATTCATATCTGCTTACTTACGATACTTTCCGATTGTTTAATTTTATAGCATTATTATAGCACTGTGCTGTCATATTTTGTGAATAAAAAATAAATAAGTAAATTGTATTCAAATTTGTTAAAAATCGATGGGGAAACACTTATTTAAACCCTCGTATCTTTAAGAAAACTCACTTCATTCGTTTTCTAGAAATTCATTCGTGTATAATTATGGATCGTTTATTCACGTTTTCTTTTTATTTATTTATTCAATGGTGAATAGCATTTATTTTTTTCTCAATTATGCAGATTCTGTATTTTATTTGATGAAATAAGGCTTTCACTTAAAACTGTGTCAGCTTTAATATTTAACGAAAATATGGTTGTAATTAAAAGTTAGCTTATGACATTGGCAATTAAAGAAGCTGGCAACTTTTAATATATCAACCGCCCCGAACCGTGGTGCTTCGGTTGGGCTTGGGACTCGGCATGGGAATTGGACGTGTAATATGATTCAGTGGGGCCATTTCTCTGTTCGTGTTCCGACGACACAGGCAGTCGGTCTCTTTTTTTTTATTCCCAGCGAATAATGCCAAGACTGGAGGGATCAATTCCCTGGAAAGAGGCGAAAAGTTTCTGGTCCACTTTTTTGTCCATTTTATTTTTTATTTCGCCTGACAAACACGGACTTTGGATTATGATTTAATGATTGTGCGAGATTGTTTGGACTAGTGAACAGCTCCTCCTCCTGCTCCATCCCATCTCTGGAGACGTTTCCCAGTCAGTGTGACAAGTTACGGTCTTTTGTGTAAATCTTTGTGTGCCATTTCCGATGAATAGAAAGTGGCCGCCCCGGAAAAGAGGTATTTCTCAGGGCTTATAAATTTGAATAAAAAGGTACAAAGTGTCTTCAAATAACCTCGTCAAATTTACACAAATCTCTCCTACTCTGCTCCCATTCAGGGGTAATATATTTAGAATGTGTGCCGGGCATTATAATAATAAAAAGGCTTTTCAAAGGAACAGCCGTTTTCGCCCCTTGAATTCAGGGGATGATGATGAGATAGGGATCGCTCAGGTTTTGAGCGATTTGCTTTCGTTTTGACATATTTATTGCCTCAAAATGATGATAGTCGCCTGTCATCGCCAGCCAAATCGCAATTCCCATCCCCAGAGCCGTGCAATTCCCTCCTGATGACGACGCTAAGCGGATAATGATGAGCCTGACAGCAAAACACAAAGCGGATATTGGGCCACACAGCAACGACTGCACCCACTTGCAGGAAGAAATTTGATTAGGATTTCGAGGCATCCATTAACTATCAATGTTTATCACGAAAGTTTGCATTTTGATGAAGTGATGAAATTCCAAAATGCCGTTGTTTGCAAATTATCTGCTTTGTTAGGGGAATGTTTATCAAGTGTTAGAATGCTGTTAAATTTTTGGAGTAAACACTTCTTTATGAAATTTTAGTTTGATGGGATTTGTTAAATTTAAAACTGGGTTTAATTAAATGACTTGAAAGTCCAGATAATTTAACTTTTAAAATTAAATTAAAAATACATATTTTATAATACAATTTGGATTTACGTACCCAATTTCTCGTATAATCTCATAAAAAAATAGTGATATCGATGTAATTCTTTTAATTTTTCCAAGTTACCTCTATCTATTACAATGTATATACTTACGGGAAAGACTTTTCACCGGAATACGTTACCTTTTTCAGAAATCTTAATTGGGTTCTGAAAAAGGATTTAATCAATTTTGTCGAAAGTTCTGTGTGTGTTCGTGTAAATTAAACTCGCGACGGACAGTTGGATGTTAATTTATTTGCGGCTGAGAAAAGACTAAAGAATAAAAATTAAATCAGCGCTCGGTGCGCTTTTCAAAAATGAAAGATGCTTATTCGACACATTCCCAATCGAGGGGGCCTGCAGAGAAACAACGGGGGTCGAATAGAGCCGGAAAGAAGTCGCCGCAAAAACTGTCATTGGATTTGCGCCCGTCATAATATAGTACATTTCTTAATGAAGTCCTTGATTCCGCCGTAAAAGTATTCCAATCTTTTGTTTTGGAAATGCAACAAAATGACCTTCTGCAGGTCTTTCTAAGTAAATAATCTCCGTTCCCTGATGTCTTTTTAAAATTTTGAAACAGAAAGTAGTCACTAAGACTCATATCTGGGCTATAAAAGGGATATGGAATTTCTTCGGACACCAGCCTTCGTAACTACCGCTGCGGTGACTGGCGCTTTGTCGTGAAATATCAAGACGCTTTAGGAGAGAATCCGGCAGTGTTTCTTTTTTATAGCGTCCCGTAGGTTCTTGATCAATGTAGCGTAGTTCATCTCGTTGACAGTAGTACCTTTTTCTTTAAAATTTATCAACAGAATTCCTTGGTAATCCCGAAAAATTGAAGCCAAAATCATTCTCCGCGATTGTTGGATCTTTGTCTTTAGAGACTGAGATCTTAAAGGCCAGGTTCGCTTTGATCTCACAGATATCACTGTAATTATAAAGTTTCAAGTCAGATACTGAACGTCATTTATGAATGACTATCCTTTGGACACTTTTATATGCTAGTCCAGACTCGTCAGCAATTTTTTGAAACTTTTATCGCCGGTCGATTAAATTTTTTCTATTAATTTAATGTTTTTTTCAGTCATTACCGTTGTCGATCGTTCACTGTCGAATCCACTAGTAAATAGTACTCGGTGCGAGTAAAGAGTCCCCGTATACGTTATATACTGTGGTTTTGATCTCCATACTCTATTCAGTTGATGATCAAAGGCAACCCGTTGTCATTTTTTCTCAAAATTTACGCTGTTACTAAGAAAAAATTTCATACCCTCCCTGTGGGGTTCATATGATCATAGACTTTAGTACACCTGAGATTACACGATACTTCTACGTGGATATATGTTTTCGTAAATTTTTCTGTTGAGTTACTACTAGTTCACACTAGAACCTAGAGAAGTACTACAACTTTAACAGCTTTATGACGAATTTGAAATAGCCGAAAATCCAATTTTTCCCATTTTACTTCTTTAAATTAAAAAATATACACGGCATTTGGCTGAAATCACACATTAATTGCATTTCTAAAAATGAAAATAAATTTACAATCGATCTTTGTATGAATCTAATCTAAAATTTCAACAAAATTATCTTATTAAAAATGTATTAGGCTAAATTGAGCAAAATAATTATTTTAATTAGAGTGCGCTATGTCTGATCTGTGGCTGATGTGGTAACGCATCCGGCTGCCTCTTCGGAGTCAAGGGTTTGATCCCTGGGTGGATAGGATTGACTGGGTCCTTTTTCAACTGGTCTAGGTGCTATTAATTGACTAATAATACATCGTGTTCCTTAGAATAATTGAAAGGGGAAATTTATTTATGTAAAAAAATATTAACCGAGATTGTGACTTATTAGCTGTTATATTAGTGCTAAACCATCTCGAAAAACAAGGTCGTTAGAAATAATGGAATTTTGCTGGAATTCAAATTATATTCGTACATAAAACCAACCAAATTTACCACTAGTTGGCGAACGTGTCGATTTGCAAATTTCAAGTCACAAAACATTTAAAACGAGAATAAAGTAAGATACACAGTCAAAGACGGCAAAGATAGTCTGCTTTTTTTATGAAATTACCATGTTGTGCTTCTAGTTGGTGCAGGTTTATCAAGTCAATATCAGTATCCAGAGAAGCACAAAATGGACAGATTTTGATATTCATCGTTACTCTATCTGAATTCGATTTTTTTAAATTTTATTTTATTGCTTTTTCGAAATCAGGGTGTTTAAACTTTCAAAGAGAGGTACTGGTGGCCTACTAAGCCATAGTGACTCATTATCGGAATTCTTAAAATATTTTATTATTATTATATTTTTATTAATATATTATTATATTTTATAAATATCATTAAATTATTTAAAACATACCCCATATTGGAGATAAGGGGGTGTGTTTATAGCGCTGACCAATGAAACAAGTGCGTTTATACATTTTTCTTCGAAATTTCGCGAAACCTATCAAGGTATTTACAATTGTGATTGGTTGAGAGTAATATTATGATTAAATTTGAAGTTTCAGCGACATCTGGTTCCAGGGATATAAAGGAATGGATAGGGACATGTGGCGCGGCATTTGACTTGATGCAGAATGAGAAACACGTGTTTTCAAAATGATGAAAACAGAGATTGATGGAAATTTTTTAAATAATACTTGGTTTGTTAAAAGTAATTAAATAAAACATTATTTTTTGCGTTCATTATTGGACAACGTTTTGGCAAAGTCCCTAGAAAGTTGAATATGAGAAACATTTTTAAGATACGAATCAAATCTGGTCAATGGCAGAGAAATGGCTTGGCAACATATTTGTTTTATCTCATACCATAATTATCGCTCAGAATATTAAATGGTTTTACGAAATTAATATGCAGATGATATTAAACAGATGATATCAAAACATGTAGCATACAAATATTAGACAGAACTCTGAAACAGATTGGAATGAAAGTAAAAGAAAGTACTGCAATATGTTAATGATTCTCAAAAATACAAAACGTGGAATACATAAACAGTCATTCTCTAAAAATAAATTCAAGTTGAGATAAATTGAATTTAAAAGGTCTTTAAATTTTTTTTATTAAAAATTAAATGAATATTATGTTAATTAATTTGATTATTGCTCAAGTAATTAATTGAAATCGTTGTCGTTTCAATTGATTAAAAGTGCAAAAGGATTAAGTAATAATTTAAATTTTATTGCGAAATTTGCATAAAAGCTTTGGTAATAAAATTTTCAAACTGTTGCCAATATTCTGTATTATTCAATAAGTTTTATCTGTAGTTCAAGAGAACAAGTTGCAAAGTTTTAGTTCCAGCTTGTACCTAAGTTTTGTAATCCTCTCCCCCATGGAATTAATTTGATTAAATTCTTTCAGTTCAAACCGATTTCCATCTGAATTTGTTTCAAATAATTGCGTGATTTCTTTTTTAAGAACACATTTCATTTAAGTAATGAACAATTTTAATGAATTACTTGGCCATTAAAACTGATATATTTACAAAATTATTTAGTCATTGGACTTTTCTTCTCCTTAAATGACACAACAACTTTTATCTGTCAGGTAAAAGTTGTTTTTCGTTTTTAGGATTGTCGGAAATTCTAGTTCTAACCACAAGGCAACGACGGAGAAGTCTAATTGATATCAGTTTTAATATAAGAAACATTGAACCTGTTTCCTTTTCGCTGATTTTATAAATTCATTAGGGAAAAAACTAAATTCCGAGAGAGTAGACAAAAAATATCGTTCGTCGTACCAAAACAAATTGAGATCAGATTAATACACTCCGAGATATTAACTAAAATTATATTTTATTGTTCTCCCATATGAGGAGCTAGAATAGAGTAGTCGGTTCATTTGCGATTATCAACTAATAATAACAATTTGTGATTAATATTTGTTTAAAATACATTTGCAAATCATATATCCGGCCCCAACATTCGAACAACTAGTGTCTTCAATATTATTTGTTCGAATTTAGATGGGTTTTAAAGCTTGCACAGAATCGAAGAGATATAAACCTGATTTTTCTAATACTTTTAATTTGGTGCTCAATAAAGAAATACAGATGTAAGTTGTGAAAGGAATGGTCAAAAACTTGTCAATAAAATAACCTCTATATAGAATCATCAGCTTATGGTACTAGATCAAATCAGAGAAAATAATGATTTATGGATATGATATTCGATTATCAATTGTGAAAGATTGGCAAATAAATAAATAGGGCATTTGACAATTTTGGTTGCGTAAAATTGACCAATTGGTTAGAGATAGACCTTCGCAGAGATGGAAACATCTAAGGGCAATACGCCCAACTGCGGAGGGCAGACATATGAAGGAGCACAATAGTTCTTCAGGTCAAAGTGAGGGATCACCTAATGACAAGATACATACGAAAAGATGATAGTTTAGGTTTTTTAATGCTTAATATGTTTTAAAATTAGTTACATAATGAAAATACGAGAAGAATTATTTCATTTTGAATAAAAATTTAAATTTTTCATAGTATCCTACTTTGACAACAACATCTGAAACAAGATTCAATACGTTTCTTAAAACAAAAATATTAATAGTATAATAAAGTATGTCTACAAAATAACGCTTTGATCAATTTTAAGTTTTGTAATTGAAGTAAGTAAAATAGGTTAAGCAATTTTGTTGCTTAAACTTGATGTTATGAAACTCAAGTTGCTCTGTCAAAATCATTTTTATAGCACAAGCTTTAAAGAATTCTGTATAAAACACGGGCGATAAGCAATATTTAACACACGGGCGTTCTTCTTTTAGGCACTCGATGCGCTCGCGACTTAAACAACCTTTGTGGTTAATAATTCCCTGTCTTATCAACCTAGTTGTATAAATATCTATTATGGTTTTAGAAAAAAAAAATTATTTTCAATTGTTATCACCTAAATTTTGGGCAATTACTTTCAAAGAGAACAATTCAATTTGGCCTGACTTATAATCATCTAAAGTTTCTATAATTTTTAAGGTTTTATAACTGTTTTTATTTTTAAATAGTGAATTTATTCTTTAAAAAAATAGTTGATTTAGAAGATTTATCTATGTATTTACGGAAATTATAATGACTGAAGGAGAACGGAACATTTGAGTAAAAATTTAAAATAGAAAGCAAACATATTTTTTTGAAAAAAATACTCAAAATTTGTGTAAATTATTAAAAAAATGTTGGTGGTCATGATTTAAATATCTATGCAAAAAAAATCGACTACTATTCAAATTAATCCGATTTGTCATAATATGAGATCAATTCCACAAAACTTTCTTTGTATCTTATAGTTTACAAGAAATACAATAAATGATACATTTTTTACGTAAACATTCATAAAATCTCCTTTTAAAATCAATTTGGTTTTTTAATATTTAAATCATCTTTTCTTAAAATATGTCCCTTCCAATAAAGTGACCTTGAACCGAGCCAATTCATTTTAAGGAGAAAGTTTTTCTGTTAACATTTAAAATAATCTACAACCGTTTCATGGGGCAATATCTGGCAGCTGACTATTCCTAAAGGGGGAATACGTCTCTCTTTGGGACTGATTATTTTTACTGTCATATTTCCAGAGCGTGCTGTTGGATATTGGCCTCTATGGGGAGTTGGTTGGTTTCCATCGCCTTTGAAAACGAGGCCAAGGAAGAAGAGTCTACGTGTGAAACCCAAAGATTTTTCATCGTGAATTTTTCTTCTGGCTTTGGGACAAAAATGAACTGAATAAACTGTTTGTGGGGAGGAGGGACGAGCAATTTTACAATGGAAATTATCTCGAGAAGATTGCCTATCTGGAACACTTCCTCCACAAAACAGAACACCACCCTTTCCTCGTCCTCCATCCCTCATTTCGTCTCGGCCGACAATGTACTTAGCGCACGATCCTCCCGTTTAGAAGATGTGTGCTCTTTCAAATTGTCCGCTTTTCTTTCGCTTGTATAATAATAAAGAAAAAGTAAACTTTAACAAATTTTTGTAATATTATTTTAAATTAGTTATATTTTTGTTTTATAATTTAAAATTTTATTGAATATTTAATTCATTCCTTACATTTCGCTCATGATAATATTAAATTAAAGCTTCTCCATGAAGAAGAAACCAGATCCCATTTCATACAAATCAGTCAAAATCCCATTTCATCTTTTCGTCTATTATTTTTAAATGGGTTTGTTGCGAAATAGTCCCTTCTTGACTCACCTTGTTTCACAAGTTCTTGTCTCNTCTCCTTCGCTTCCAAACAATAGAAAAGAGCCGGTTTTACGGTTTTAGTCTTTATTTGGGACACGAAACTGATGATACAAACTAAAAACAAAATCAATTACAAACAATATCACAAATTGATAGTCATCTTACAATTCTTGTCGTTGAGTTGGGATTTATTTCACAAATTATTTGTGTCCTCACTTTTACCACGAGTTAATGGCCAAAGTCCAAAATTCCTATTTCCAAATTCAAAACAAAGAACTCGTTTGCAGTTAAAAAAAAACGTACTTTAAAATATGTATTATTATTATAAAATTTGTAACAGTGTTTGTGACTGGAAATTGCATACAATTTGAATAGTTTAAAATCAATCTTAGTAATCAACTTGCTTCATTCACAGAATTGACAATTTGTACCTATTTGTTCACAACAAAATGTCGTCCTAAAAAGTTGTTTGATTTTCAAATTGAAATTTCGTCTTTAAAAAGATTAAAACAATAGGCTGAAGATGTGCTCTCAATATAATCATAGTTGTTTTCAGATTTGCTACTAAACCTTCTTTAAATTAAAGTTTTAACAAAGTTTTAATTTAAAGCTATTGATTTGTGTAATAGTATTTGTGTATAAGGTGCGGACCTTTGTATTTGTAATTATGTGTGTCCATTGTTTTATGTTGATGGCCACTTCTTTCCAATCGTATTCTCCTAAAAGTCGTTCTGCTAATAGTTACCTGGTCTACTGGTTTCTTTCCAGTCAGCCGTGCTTACACTGCTATATTAGAGAATCTGCTTTCATCTATCTTGAACTCATGTCCTGCCCGCTGCCTCGCGATTTAATTACTACACAAACCTCAGGACACACATCATAGACCACTTCGTTGTGTTGATCAATGTTATATTGAAACATAAACAACCACGAGGTTGGTATCCACCAAAAATTATATAACGATTGAATTATGTAATAAGAATAAGATAATTATTGGTTAGTGGTCACTGAACAAGTTTGGGAATTATAGCCCATATATATAATATAAATATAAATCATCATTTGTTTGATGGAAGGCCATGTGCCTTCCACATAATTTGCCTTAGATCTTTCTGTTTATCATTATTACTGACTCTAAATAACTTATCGCTTTCCATATAGAAATTTCTTAGAGTGATCTGAGGAGCCTTTGGATGGGCCAGGATAAAAGTGTTATTACACTCGCCACTTAAACAACCTCTGTGGTCGAGTTAGTAGCGCGGTTTTCCTATTGCCAGGAGGTGCCGGGTTCGAATCCCATTGTCACCAACCAGGTAACGCTTTTCTTAATAACCTTCTTTTCCTTTCTTTCTACTTTCGTTTACAATTCTGGATTAGAAAAATTTCCTATACAATTCCTAATTTTCCTATCTCAAACTTTCCTCGCCGTGTTCCAATCCATGGAATTAACTGTTTAATTGTAGAAGAGAATGATACACCATCTCATAGAAAAATAGTACACAAAACCAGTTTTCGATGTGAAACAATATTGGGCACTTGGCAATGAGCTAATCACTCATTCCAATTAACAATGATTAACGAAAGTGAAAGTGCCCTATGTCCCCTTGTTGGGATGAAAAAAACACCCGCCACTTAGCACCACACACTAGGGCGGTATAGGTCTGGTCACTTTAACGGATAGGTGAAATATTAATAATCTAAACATTTAGTATGAATTATTAGCTATTTATGGACCATAGTAATCCTGAGAACAAGTGGTGAGGGTGTTTACTCTCTGTACTGATAATCCTTTATTGAACTTGCATTTGGACTAAATCAGCTCCATTATAGTTATTTACACAACAAGGTCGATAAGATAGAGCATTATTAAACATAAGGGTTGTTTTAGCCACGAGCGAAGCGAGTGTTTTAAAGAAAGCCCAAGTGTTTAATAATGCTAATCGACCGTGTTTTACACAAAATTTTGTGTATTTTTAAATAAATTAACATAAATATCATAAAAATTCTTCGTATTTCTGTAAAAATATATAATCGTGCGGACTACAAGTAAACGTAGTTCCTGAGTTCTCTGATAGGTGGCTCATTTTTTTAAAAAAAACCACTAACAAAACACAGTTAAACCACGCCCAACGAAAGTGGCGTACACATAAAATTGATGGGTTTTTTTTAACTGAGGTCACACTTTAATAATAAAGAAAAAGCACACGTGCTTTAAAGTAAATATGAATGTCATTATATCAGTTTTTAGCTACAAAAATGCAAAAAAATTATGCTACTTAGTTTTCAACCAATTTAGTTTGGGATAATTATAATAACTTGAAAATTATTTAAAAGAGGCTATAATTAGGCAATTTATTACATTTTAGATAAGTTTCTTTAATAAAATTATAATTATTTTAGCTTATTTATGATCAAATGCAATTCGTTTTAAAAAGATAATATAAACTAAAAGCCCAAAGCTGTCAAATTTCGCGATGAACACCCTTTATCATTTTTACAAACTGACAAATAATAATAATGACGGCATTCGAAGCTGAAATTGTATAGCGAAAAAGGGCTTCATATTCGTGCTATTTTCGCAATGTTATTCGCTTCCTCGTCATATCATCTACTCTATCGAAGAATGGGGACGTGTTGACGCAGCCTTCTTTCCTCCTTCCTCAGCTCGTTCCACATGAAGATGAGATGTATGTAGATATATTTATAAATACAAAAAAGGAGAAGAAAAAAAAAACAGATGAATACGACACAAACCAAGTCTCGGCGTTTTTATAATAATAAAAAGATATAAACCATTTTGTTGTTGAAATGAAATGATGTTAAGTTTATGCAGTTATATGTGCTTCCTTTACGGAAGTACAACCCCTTCCAGCATTCTTTTGCGCTTCGCTTCAGTTTTATGCGAAAACACATTTAGTCGTACGTTACGATGTTTGCACATTTTAACTATCGTAATTAAAATTCTAATTAATTTCTATAAATAATAGATAGTACTAAATTTTTGATAAATTTAATCTATAACAATAAAAAAATGTATCTTGTTATTTTATTTTTTTTTTAATTCAAAAATTACAAATTTCTTAATTATATTTATACAATTGTGTTTAAAAATCTTTACGTTAAAGTAGTCAACACTTACTCTATAAAGTATCTCATAACTATACACTGTTTAATAGTACATCACTCCATACCCGCAGACAAATACACATCGTGTAAAAGACACAAAATTAATACTAAAATTCAATTAATTTTTATTTATTTATTTATTAATTCAATGTAT
>JXOV01013226.1:0-52950 GCA_001014945.1 Clogmia albipunctata
ATCATTAGAGCGGGACGGACATAACAGATTTTAATAAAATTCACAAGCAATATTAGTTAATAGTTGCTTATAAAAATTTTATTGAAGAAAGTTTGATAACTTACACGAAGTTGCCAGGATTCATATTTAAAAATCACACTTTATGCGTTAAAATGATAACGCAGTAAAAAAAACAAAACGTTTGAAAATAGATTTCCTGACTATTTGAGTGACTTACGATTATTTAAAAAAAAAAATTAAAGAAATAATTTTAAAAGTTTAAGTTTTTTCTATATTAAAGTAAAACTTGAAATCGCCACTTAGAGGTCTATAAGATCTTGTAGTAGAACTAATGGTGACAAAGTATCTTAGAATATGGAAAATTAACCTTTTTTAAAACTTTTATTGTAAAGAAGTGTAAAATACGGCGACTGAATTTAAAATCAAATGTATTATCAACTCATTATTGATTTATACTAAAATTTTATTTTCATTTAATATATTATTAATGCAATTTATACAATAAACATAATAAAAAGTGATCGAGATAGTGAAAAACGGCTAATTGAAAGGGGTTTAAGATACAATTTTTTACCGTTTTCCGTCTCTTCGACTAGTTTTGTCAGTTTTTTTCCTCAAAACTGACGGCTTACAACTGTACCTTAACTTTTGCAAATAATAAATCCAATTATTTAATTTATCAGGTGGAATTAACAATAAATATTATAACTTATACCTTAATCGGTTCGTGATTACAATTAAATATAAAACAACGGTTCAATTTTTATTTTGAATCCAATTTTAAAAAATATCAAATACCGGTCTGAATACAATTGTCAATTAAAAATCGCTTTTTAGATATTATAAAATTTGAACACTATTTTAAACAGAAATGTATTTGCCGACAATTTCATGAAAGATAAATCTGTGGATTGAACTACAAAGACAATTTTTTACTATTAGAAATTATAATTAATTTTGAATTCATATTTTCAGGCCTTAAAATGCGATATTTCAAACTCGATCGCATTTTACTGGTTGGGAAAAATATACTTCAATGACAATGATCAAACCAGAGCATTGAAGTGCTTAGAGAAATCTTTAAAGTTGAATCCTCTAAATGAGGATTGCTTTATGTTATTTGAAAAGTGTTGCAAAGAAATCAATGAAACGGAATTGTATCAGACAATGTTGAACGAAGCCGTTAAATGTGGACAAGAGTTGAATATTCATTGGCCGATTAAAATGCTAGGATTCTATTATTTGGACCAGGAGCAAATTGAAGAAGCAGCCATCGAATTACGCAAAGCACTAAGAATTAATCCCCATGATTACGATTGCTGGGTTGCTCTCGGCGAAATTCAAATGAAAAATAAAACTTTCGCAAACTCCCAGAAAATATTTGAAAAGATTTGCGAATTATTTCCAGATCATAGTCGATCTGCCAAATTGAAGATTGCTACAATTAAATCGGTAAGTTTAAATTTCCAATTAACAAATGAAACGCTAATTATAATTGAGATTGCTTTCGTAATTTTAGAAAACAAACCAATTTCAAGAGGCAGAAAAAGACTTTGAACAAATTATTAATGACAATCCAGATTTTGTTGATGGTCTTCAGATGTATGCCGAAGCTCATTTACTAGAAAGCGATTTTAAAAGACAGAAGAGACTGTTTGGTAGATCAAAATCCCATCTGCAAAGTGGTGTTAATCTTCTTTGCCGGTAAGTTTATGTTAATTTTTTAAAAATTGATTGATATTTATTTCACTGTTATTAATGCTCCTCAACTCTAGAATTCCCTACTAATCATAATATCAATTCCTAATTAGGTTAACAATAGATTATCTATTTTGTTCGGAATACTTTCAAACTATTGTCGTATAAAATTCGGATTAGAAACGACAAAAATTAAATTAGACCTGACATTCAGCACCGCACACTAGGACAGTAAAAGTCTGGATATTTTTAAAAAGATGTTCTATGTAAATAATATGTACTGTTTGTTTGAATTGTCACCTAAATTTTGCAATCAAATTTTCGAAAAAATTGTGATTTTTGGGTTGTCGTGATCACATTTTGCCATCGAGATCTACCCAACCTTAAGTTCGAAACTCATGAAATTATCGAAATGTGTCAATTAATCCTGGAAAACTGTATGAAAATTTAATGTTCTGCAATCGGAATTCAAAGGACCATTTAACTGATATTGTCGCTTTTATAAATGAATGAAATAAACATCATGTTGGATATTTCTGGTCCTAAACACATTGCGAGGTAGTTATTGATTTAGTTGGAAGCAACTTTAAATGAAACTCCGGTCCCTGTAAGGTATTTCGTTAATTTAACTTCTGGAGAAAAAGATATGATTGTAATTAAATACCTTGCAATTAGCTCGACAATTTACAATTTTTGTTCTCTCCTCGGTTTTTTCAAACAATTCAATTTAAAACAATAAAAAAAATCTCAAATCAATTTTTCTTCAACTTCTGGGTTTCACTGTAATTTTTTTTATTGAGCGGCATTTTTCATTCTATTGATTTATTTTACAACTTTGTATTAAAATTTGAAAGTCCCTTACAACTATCTCATTTTTAAAAACAATGTTCTTTTCTTTAACATACAACTTATAGGTCATTAAAATTATCCCCGGACGATTTGCATTTGAATTTACTATTCGCAAACGCTTTGAATTTTGCTGGAAACTTGCCCCAAAGTCTATCGTACCTTGAAATTTGTTCTAAAATATTAAATCCCTTGACTGATAAAAAGGAAGTAATAACCGTTCAGGATGAAAAATTGTATATATTAGCCGCAAAGTGGTACGAAAAGGCATTAAAACTATCCGACGAAAAGCATGTCATTTACTTTCAATTGGCAGAGAATCAGTATCAAAGATTCCGTCGTTATTACACAGAGTCAGAAAGTGGAAACGACATCCTTGAAATGGCGATAAATTTCATAAAAATGGCGGTCAATGGGAACCCAAATCGATGGGAATACTGGAATCTGTATGGACTCATTTTGGCAAGCGATGAAGTTGGAGAGCCAGAAATTGCAGAGCAAATGTTTAACGTTGGCATTGAAATGAATAAAGATTCATATACACTTTGGGCCAACTTGGGCGCTTTGTACTTGAAATGTAATGAAATTGGAGCAGCAAACAAGGCTTTTCAGAAGGCTCAGCACAATCACATTGGTTATGTTAATGGCTGGTTGGGTCAGGCTCTAATTGCGGAACATTTAAATGCAGATGATGAAGCGATGGATCTGTTTAGACATTGCTTAAACTTGGATTATCATGAATTGGCTATGAGTGGATATTCGAAATGGATCATTTATCGAATGGATTTTATGCACGAGAAAAAGTACAAATATGCAATTGAGGATATGTTTGCGATTCCTCTCTGTTTGGATGCAATTGCCTGGTATGTGGAAGAGGAGGATGTTCATTCATCAGTGGAGTCTTTGTGCTACCTAGGGTACTTAAGCTACAATCAAGGACTGTACAAAACCGCTGCGGATGCCTATTATAAAGCCTCAGAAAAAGCAGAAGGAAAAGAATTGGACGATTGTCTGTATAATTTGGGCTATATTTTATTGATCCTTGAACAACCTGAACAAGCTATTAAGGCGTTCCGAAATATTAAAATGACCACTTTGGATGCCCAAATAGCTCTTGCGGTGGCTCACTTTAGAGGTAAGTTTAATTGTGATTTTTTTTATATAAATTTAGTTTTAAGAAAAATTGGTTACCAGTGTTTCTATGGCAAAGATTAAAATTTCACTTTATATTTATGGTAGGTTTAAAACACAGTATAATCCATGATATTTTATTTGAAATCAGTTCAATTAATCCTATTTTCCGGTAATAACAATTTGTGATTAATAGTTGCATAAATACAATTACAAAAATAGTCTCCTCAGTCTCAACTGTCGAATAACTATTTTCTTCAATACTAATTGTTCGATTTAGACATCTTTTCAAAGATTGTATGGGAGTACGTTCACAAAGGATAACCGAACTTTTAGACAAGTAAGTAGCTGCCATTGAAAAATGGGTACTTAATGAACGCTAAAAGTGACTGGCTGTTTTTGTAATCTGTTTGTCCTGTTTCGTTTACTTGGGATCTGCATAGAATCATTGTGCTAATCACATCATAATAAATAATGATAACTTTGATTACGAAAAATACAATTGCTTAGACCCAGACCGGTGACGGTTGGTGTGACATTGAGAGTGTGTGTGAGAGAGAGAGAAATAATTAAAAATTAAAAGATAGAACAGATTTGCGTTCTTTAAAAGCTCTTTTATTTAATCATTTTACAATGCAATTTGTAATATTTTCATAGTTATAGTATTAAGTGAAGTACATTTAAATTCATAATATTGTAATTCAGTGAAAATTAAATAAATACAGCTACATAGAACCCATAATAATTACCAAATCAAGATTTTGATTAAATTAAATTATATTGAAATTATCCTAACTTCATTGTGTTTTCTTTAATTTAAAAGTCAATAATATTATATTCTTAATTATTTTCCATTTCAAAAACTATTTTGGTCAGCAATTCCCTCAGCAAACATTTAAATATTACAACAATTACATTATTTGGCAACAAATTCGACACAAACCATTTGCTTTTAAATGATGTTTTTTCTCTATATTTCAACCTCAACCGGTTTTTTTAGACTTCTCATGACTATTTATTTTTCAGTGAATTATTAGTCAATTAAAAGCACTTCGTTTAAATGGTATGTGATCTAAAAACAAATGGTGTACTATTGAAGTGATTGTTGACATTTTAATTGAAAATTCTATTAATTCTAAATTATTCTTTTTTTTGTGTGGTTTATAATAAATTATTAAAATAAAAGCGTTTTTTGTTGTTATCTTTTATCGTGTTATATATCTGTATATATTTCAGAAATTTTTAAATTTGATACATAAATATATTAATATTTTAATTTCAAAAGGTGAAAAATCTTTCCGTAGTACTTTTTACTATGTTGCTTTTTCCATTTGATTCTTTTTCCAAATACAAGTTAATTAAAATATTTGATTACTTTTTAGATCAGATGATTTGTTCTCTCCTCAATTACATAACATATAATAATTCAAAACTGAAGTAATTTACATTTTTCATTAAAATTTATGTTCTTCATATTTGCTAAGGGATAAAATTTATTTTTATTTTCCAGCGAAAAACTATGAAGTGTCTTATTCGATTTACGAAGCAGCTTTGGAGTCATTAGCCAAGACCGATAACGAGAAGGTGCAGATACTGACCGCGATGGCGGCAATGTTGTACGAATTCCAAGGTGAAGAGGACGCCAAGACCGTGCTAATGCAGTGGTAAGTTTATTAGTTATAAACTCGCCTTAAGATAGTGAAGTAGGAGTAAGATGCATTGAGAATGGACTGAAACATTTGCAGAGTTATGGGATAGACAATTCCAATCATAACCTGCAATGGATTCTGAAGTCTAATCATCATTATTATCAGTAACTGCTTATTAGATGGGCTAAAGTTGTACCAAGGTGATTCGTAAATGGACAGGTTGATAAGAGAGCTCTGGAATTAAAATGTCATTCGTAGAAAGAACACTAGAAAATCTAATTTAAAATAATTACCTCTTCAAGCAATTCATTGGCGTTCCAGTACAAAGTGAACAGTTGAACTACTATGAGGAAAATATAGCAACTGCCGATGATAAGTTGTGGTAAAAGAGTTACAATATTGATCAGAAAGAGTAAGGCGCAAAGCAATAGACCAAAGAATATTAATTCGATCAAACAGACATAAGAACATAGTTCGTTCATTTCGGCAACGTAGTCGATTATCGTTCTATGATATAAAATGCATTGCTTTAGTCTTCGCTCAATTTCCTTGTCAGTTGTCCCTTCTGGTTCGGCAATAGTCTCCAATCTGTGCCTTAAAACTTTGATCAAAACAATGCCAAACATTATGAAAGATGCGAACAGATTTGAAAAGGGAATATAAAGGCAACATCCAGTAAAAGTTATAATTGCTTGCAATTGGAATAAAATTTCGTAAATCGGATATTGTCTGTAGTCCAAGCCTGGTATATAAACTCCATAAGGTAGATCTGAAAATGAAATTCATTGAAATATTTAATAATAATTTCAATTAAATATTTCAAACAGATTTTTTTAATGACGTAATAACCCTATCCGGTTTGGTGTAGATATTTGACAATTGAATAGCAAGAGTCTACGAATTATTATTTGCTATGATGTGATTAACACCATGAATAAATAACTGATTGTTTGAAAACCTATCTGAATCGAATAATTAGTATTAACTATAGTTTAGGCCGGGATGTTTTTTTTAAATCACTCCTTGTGCTGGATTCGAACCTGCTGTGCCAAGTTAACCATTTTGTGACAGCTCCCGGTTACACAAAGATGAATACCGATTTAATTATAAAATAAACATTTATTGCTAATTATTTATATTATTTTTTTTATTAGAAATAAATTTTTAAAAAATTATAAAAGAGATTTTTGATTTTTCGGTTATTATTTGATAAATTTTTAACTTAAGAAACAATACAAATAAAAGCGTTTTGTATAATCCGTTGTCTTTCTAAGTGGTTTCTACTGTACATTATAGAAAATATTAAATAATTTTTCAGATTTACCTCTTTTCCCTGTAAATAGAGGATAGGTAACAAAACAGCAACTGGAGAATATACCCAAAAGCTGATTCATTATTGCAAATATTTGGGCTTGTTTGCCGTAAAAACTGAGGATGTCTTTCGTAACTTTATCGCCATTGTACTGTAAAATACATTAGTCAATTACATCTCGCAATTGTTAAGTTTTTATCTTACTTTTATATCATCATGAAGTTGGCACAAGTTAGTCAAGTAGTTCTCAAATTTTTGACGGTGAGAAATTGCGACAATTACCCTCAACTAGAAGAAAAAGAGCGTCAATTATAATAAAATATATTAAGAAAATCATTTAAACAAAAATATTATAAATTATCTGTTTTAGTTTACTTCTATTTTTTAAAATAGTTTTTATTAACATTTTAAATGTATAAGACAATTACCACAGCCTTCCAATCATTAAATTACATTTGTGACTCTGATTTAGTCATCAATTTATAAACGTTTACACACTTTGTAATTGTCCCATTAAATATTTAGTCCAGTTTGACCATTGCTTTATAAATGCGGTCAATTACGGTGTTATTATGAGTGAGGTGTAATTTTAAATTAAATATTGATCATTTCAGTGTCCAATTAACCAACCCTGTCGCCGGTCTCTTCAGCATTTGTGCCCTTTGTCTTTTGCACAACGACCTTCAGACCGCAGGTCTTGTCATTAATGAGCTGAAAGGATATGAAAACCAAGAAATACACTGCGAACAAGTTACATTCCTTACATCCGAATTTCTGTTCAAAATGGTAAGTTATAGTAATTTATTTACTAATCTTTTAGTATTAAAATTTCGAACTTTTATAGAGTTCTTTTTATTAAAAAAACACAAGTTTTAATAAAAATATATATGTCCTCTGAAATGTAACCTCGGGTTTAAAGGTTCTTTTAAAGCCGAGGTTAAGGCTTTTTAATTATTTAAATAAAATATTAATTTAAATTTATATAATCAAAATAGTATGAATGTAAATATTAGGCCCATAAAATTGAAATTAATTCCTAATTAAAAATAATAATAGCCGAAATTGTTATGAAAGACACTTTTATAGTCCTAGTAGTTTTTCTTTATTATTAAAGTATAACCTCTTAAAAAATCATGAAATTGAGAAAATTTATATAATAGTTGTGTAAAAGAAATCGATTTTTAACGAGGATATGAATGTGAAATACCCACCCGAGCAGTACATAATTTTTGTTGCAATTTATTTGACCGTTATAAGGGCCTGGATTAATAATTGTACAGTTTTTCCCCAATTTTGGGCTGAAACAAATTTATTCATTTATGACTTTCTTTTTTCACTAGTGAAATACAAAAAATTGAAAATTTTCACTAGTTCGAAAAAGTGACGCATTATGAATTTCAAATCGATATTCAAAGCTAATATTTCGAAAATGCAAAAAGTTTTGATAATGAAGTTTTTAATGAAAACAATTGAAAGTTGAGTAACAAACTAACATCCCCGAAAATTAAAAAAAAAATTGTGGTAATTTATTTCAAAATTTATTTTAAAAATTTCCTCAACCAACGGGTTTTTGACTGTTATAAAAAATATGGTCGATAAGCACACAGATTTTCATTTACACTTTAAAAGGCTCTACTCTTTAATAATTTCATATCTTATTGTGCTAGTTGTATAAATAACTATTATGTACAAAAATTTAAAATTCTTTTCAGGATAAGAAAAAAGATGGATTGAACTATATTATTTCGATGGTACATAAGTTTCCCAACAATGCTAAACTGAGGACTCTCTTGGCAAACGCTATCGTAAAACACGTTCCGAAAAATCAAACGGGTCTTCAAGAAGCCAACTGCAGAATTGCAAAAAGCGTCTTTTGTTTAAAAACCGGAACGAAGTCAATGTAAATTTTATCATCTTTTAAAAATATTTATCTGAAATTCATTTTCTATTTTCTTTTCAGTGATTCAATGGAGATATCAAATGCCTTGGCATTGATTAGTCTGACTAATGAGAGGATTAATAAAGATACCCAGAAGATCTTTGCTCAAAAGGCTGTATTCATTAATCCGAGTTGTAAAGCAGCTCGGAAAGCATTAGAATTATGTATTTAAAAGTTAAAATTACATATTTTTACTTACAATTGCATTGAAATAAAGAACGCAAAAATAACCGTTTAAAATGAGACTTTCAGTTTCTTCACCAGAAAAACACAGGAAACTTAACTGCAGGACATTCACAATTGAGTTTGGAACCAGGTAGATATACTTTTTCCAGTTACTGGTAACTATAAATCCCATTCCTGACCAGATTCGGACACTAAGTGAAAGAAAGGGATTTTTGATAAAATCCATTTTTAACAATTGATTGAAGACTTTTGCAAACCATCGCTTTTATAGCTTGCAAATTTTAATTTGGCGAAATCAAGTTGAATACTTTATGATGTAATTGATGAGGAATCCACCCTTAAGAATTCCACACAGGTGGTGAGCACCCTTTCTTGTAATTTGTAATTTCTGTTCAATTGGTTGCACACTTTATAATTTTCTCATTAAATATTTACATAGGTTAAGTCAATAGGAAGACAATCGAGTTATTTTAGGTGTGGTGTAATTTTAAATCAAATATTCAATTAAAAAACAGTCACTGAAGTTCGAAATAATATTCTATTTAAAATATTGCCCATTATAATATGAAAGTTCAATTCCTGAGTCATAATTATTAATTTTTAAGTAATTTAATTAAATTAATAATCCTAGATGTTATTGAGGTCTATTAAAAGCATTTAACAAAAAGGAATATCCACAATCCGAGAAATGTAGAAAACCATAGATATACGTATATTAACTAGGCTATTAAATGCGAACAATTTATTGATAACAAAGTTACATCTTTTTAAATCTTATCAAAGGCAGAATGCAAAACATATTGGTTATCTTCTCACGAGACACGCAGTACTAAGCTATTATCAATGAGATAAGATCAGAATAAACAACTACTTTTATTTGCTATCGGGAGGACTTTATCGCCGAGAATATTCTAAAAAGTGATAATTACTTGAATTACTTTAGAAGACGCCTTCATGACGGATCCTGTATCTTCAAAATAAAGAACAAAACCTTGGCCTTTTTATTATGGCCCATCACTTTGAGTTAAACATTTTGTGGATCGGAATAAAGCACTTATAGTAAAAATTTGTAATATTGATCTCTTTTTGGATTATAATAACTCTTTATTGGTAGTGCACAACAACGCAATATTATACAGTAATCATGTTTGGCTATATATTTATTAAAATTAATACAGTATGTACGGCATCTATTTTCGGACGTAGTTCAACACATGACTTCAGCCAACAACGTTCGTCGGGAATGTTCTTACGAAGCTTCTTTAATTTCTACATCGCACTAAAATGCGCTTATTATATGAAATTAGCCTTTTCCCAGCCACAAATAAACCAACATCAACTGTCCGCATGCAAAAACTTTTGACCCAATTGATTAAACCTCTTTTCAGGAACCATTTGAGATTTCAGATTGACGTGATCGAGAAAATCGGTGAATGGGTAACGTATTTCTGTGAAAATTCAAGCGCTTAATCCAGACAAATCAGCACGGTTCAATAGTATTTTTAATAAGTATCTTCTACTTTATGAGTATTGTATCTTCTCATTCAGAAAATAGATTGTAATATTGGGTTTATAAATAATTTTTCACAGTATTATTTACAGATTCTATGTATTTCCATTCTACAAAACAGAACAAAAAATATTATTAAACCAGATGTAAATTTCATACTTTTGATTTATTTGTGATAAATACACATATAGATTGATAATAAATATAACATTTTATAATTTTCAACATAAATATTTCAAGAGAATATTTATTTATATACTCTCCTTAAGATAGTGAAATAGGAGTAAGCTGCGTTGAGAACTGACTGAAACATCTTCAGAGTTATGGGAAAGAACTCTCCGATCATAACTTGCATTGGCTTCTGAAGTCTAATCATCATAATTAGTAATAATTTCTTGTTAGATTTGCTTAACTTGTACCAGGGTGATTTATAAATGGATAAGTTGATAAGAGTACTCTGAAATAAAGATGTTAATAGAAAAAGAAGTATCTCTCATTTAATTAAAGGATTTTAAAAAGGATCACAAACCTCGACCATCAATTCATTGGCGTTCCAGTATAAAGTGAAGAGTTGGACCATAATGAGTAAAATGTAGCAACTGCCCATGATGATTTGTGCCAACAGGGTTACAATGTTGATCAGAAAGAGCAGGGCGCAGAGAAGTAATCCAAATAAAACCAGCTCGATTAGACAGACCAGAGACACCAATTCGTTCATTTCAGCCACATAATCAATTATGATTTTATGAAAAGCAATACACCACTTAATTCTCCGCTTTACATCGTACTCTGTGGTCCCTTTCGGTTCCATGACTGTCTCCAATTTGTATCTTAGGATTTTTATCATCACAATGCCAAGCATTATAAAAGATGTAAAGAGGTTTGAAAAGGGAATATAAAGGCCACAACCAGTAAAAGTAACAATTCCTTGTAATGTAAATAAAATCTCGTAAATTGGATATGCCTTGTAGTCCACACCGGGTATGAAAACTCCATAAGGTAAATCTGAAAATAAATATAATTCATGTGAAACCAAATTTTCATATGTAAAAGGGGGATATAACGATACTCTAATAATATCATTCACCTATCTTTTCATACGTGGTTGCAAAGAATATTTTATGTTTGACGTTTTTTTGCAATTTTGACCTATACTGTTTTGATTTGTCTTTTGCTTTATTAAAGAGTCAAAAATTCACCATAAGAAAGAAAAGAGCATACTTCTTTAATAAATCTTTAGCAAGTTAACAAAGATTGTCCCCAATGCTATCAATTTACCAACCTTCTCCGGGTCTAAATATTGAAGGATAAAAATCGTTAGGATATAGACGTTCTCTTCATTATAATGAGAAGTATAAGGAAAATTTCGGCTTCGATATCGAAACCGTCTGAACACAAATATAAGCCCTATGTGATTTTTTACATATTTCCCTTATAGATTAAAGCTTAAATGATCTTTGAGTTATTTCACCTCTTTAAAGCCATGTACTTTTGTGATCTAAAATATTCCATAAACTCATTTTATACGGTTCTCTCTTTAGCTGTTAATTCGATAAGTGAATCACAAAGTTCATAAGTAAGAGTTGTGTATGGAATTACACATCCGGCCAATAGCCTCTAGTATAACGTTTGTACGATAATATCAAATTTTCTCAATAACAATTGGAAACCAACATCCACTATGATTCACCCTGTCTTGTCAAACCTTTTCCAATTTCCTAAATTCCTATTTCTGTCCCTATTAAACAAACTTACTTGTTGCACAAGCTATCTTATTGTCCACTCTCATCTAACTCTAATTCAAGTACAACAAATTTAGTTACAATACAAGAAAAAAGACTGGTAAGTTGTGGAATCTCGTAAAGCATTAAATATAGTGGAAAAGCTTTGTGTAGTCTTGACGAGGACCTGGGGTCCACTATCCAGCAGTACTACCTGCCACAAGGTTATATTGATGATTGTACTTAAGTTTGAAAATTTCTTGAAAAGGATATGGTCGTTCAAACGTTATCCTTAAACCTTTTTGTCCTATTCGATATTCCATAGGAATCCTAACTTACCATATGTACTTTATGATTCAGTTAACAAAAGGTAAAGATTTTTAAATCTCTTTTATAATAAATTCAAAAGTTGCGAATAAAATCAGGCTTTTATCAATATTAAATTTAGTTTTCTTGATAGATAGTTTTTGTTTTTTCTTCAAAACTAACCTTGGGTATGTTTTATATCATATAAAACTGTTTCGTCCTATTTTTTTCTTTCATATTAAAAATAAATTTTTTAATCAAACATTTTATTACTTACCTCGTTTTCCTGCAAACAAAGGATATATAACGAAACAGACACTGGAAAAAGTGCCCAAAAAGAGGTTCATCCTTGCAAATATTTTAGCTTGGTAGCTGTAAGTATCAAGTATATCTCGCATAGTGTTATCCCCATATTTCTGGAAATAACATTGTATTATAATATAAATTGAATATTATAAGTATTTCTTAATTTTTACATGCATTTCATCGTAAAGACGGACAAACTTCTTTAAGTAGTTTTCAAACTTGCGACGATGGGAAATTGCCACAACAACCCTGGTCTAAAACGAAAATAAAAAGTATTTAAGTTTATATATATTAATCAGGAGAAAGTGGTTTAAAAAAAGTTACAATGCAATTGAAATAAAGCACAAAGAAATAGGCGTTAAGAATTCGGTCCGATAATGAGTCTGTCGTAATCATGGCCAACAATTGCGAGGTGTTGAGTACGAAATTCGGAAAAAGATACGCATAGCGGCGATAATTGTGGACCAAAAGAAATCCCATATGCTTCCAGATTGCGACACTTAACGCAATCATCACATTCGTCTCCCAAACTTCCGTGACCACGACCATTTTTCAATAGATGCGTGACAAAACTGATTTTCCGATTTGGATCTCATAATCACTTTCAAATCATTTTGACCGGATTAAATATTTAACCCCCACTTAACAAAGGTAAATGTCGTAAATTTGGAAAATTGTTGACTTGGCATCTTTGAGGTGTAATTTCAAATAAAATATTTATCTTTCTATTTGATTTTTAAAAGCATCTGTTTAATTTATAATACTGCATCATATAATTAAATACCACTTCATTAAAGGGGTGAGGGGAGGAGGGTGAAGATATAGCTTTAATTATAATAATTGTACTTTAACATTTCTTTTAATTATTTGATTTTTCAAATCAACAATAATTAATGAGACATTGTTTTAATATTGGAATTTAAATTTCTATGTATTATTGTAATTATCATACAACAGTTATGAATTTATCGTTGATTTATTTTTGACCAATTATTTAATATTTAAATTTTATATAATCTATTTTGTGTGTTTTGTTAATATTTTATAACTTTTGAAGTTTTCTACAATAGTATGAATTAATTATTTAAATTATAATCTCAGTTTTATAAGAGACATCGTACTAAACTGGAACCTTCAGGAATCAAGAACGCGTGGAAGACCGAAGATGACTTGGAGAAGATTCATTTAAAGGAAACAGGAATGATGAAGACTCCACAACTGAGGAGTGTGGCTAGAGACAGGTCAAAATGGGGAACCTTCCACAGCTTATGATCCACTTTGTAACGCCATTGTACACTCTTCGGCACTTGAATAAGGTCGCGTAATTTTTTAGCTTATTGAAGCCCTAAAACCGTTTTTAGTTATTTTCTTCACTTGATATAGTAAGTTAGGTATTAATTTAGATATATCTGGTAACCGATTTTAATAACAAATATTTTATGGATTTGTCTTGAAACTTTATAATTTCAATTATATCTGGATTTTTGGAGCAGTTAACGATCTCCTCCCATCAAGAAAACTTATAAAATATTTCATATATATATATTACTGAAAAAACCCAAAATAGGTTTATTTTTATAATTAAACTGATTTAAGATAATATTATTTCAAAATTATATGGAAAATATTCATCAATTCTATTTCTGTCATATGGAAAATAGGGTTAAATTCAATTGCTCCTGATTTCAAAACAATATATTTTATAAATCAAACTGTATTATAATGAAAATTGAGATAAAAATCAGTTTTTAATAGTATTACAATAATTCGGTGTCAAAATTTTAATTTAGTACTTGCTTAATGGCTCGTATTTCCATTCCTCATTTTACACACATGTGGCACAAATAACTATTATACATTTGATGCGTTCAAAGTAAGCTTTTGTTCACTCATAGCATCCATTCAAAATGAGTTTTTCTTCTCTAGGGAGACAAAAAACAAAAACTGTTACTTTGTCTCACGCTCACTTACTATAATAATAAAATAATGTACTGAGATTGTTTTATTAAAATTTTGGAAATTTTTCAAATCAAAGACACTAGATTACAAATGTATAAAATTATGTGTACTCTACGGGTTCAATTGAATTTTGTTCATTCGAATTTCTTGTCAACCTCAGCAAGCTCACTTTGAACCCTAAGTGTACAAATAACTATTGTTTTGGATAATAACTGCCTCGAAAAGGAAGAAACGCTGCTTATATGTTAAAAACACCGTACTGTAGATTTCGTCGCTCCTTTTTATTATTTGCAATAAACCTAAACCTAGATATTAGGACCCAAACGATGGTCCATGAACACATATTCATTATCCATGCCAAAATGATTTGCATTTCAATTGAAACGTTAGGATATTAATTAAAATATATGTCAAAAGTACTGCCTTTAAAAGGGTGAAATTTAGTGTAACTAAAATTTTGAATAGAAAATAAAAATTGTTTTTTTTCATTGAAAAGAACAAGATTTGCCATATTACTATAAACAAACACCTTTTAATAAAGCATTGGAATTGAAACAATTTGTTTTAAAAATGTTTAAAAATTTGAAGCCAAAACTCACAAAATTGAAGCATCTTTGACCGTTATGATCTCAATTTGCTACTCTGCAACCACAAGACTAGAATTACATTACTTCTCTGTATTTAATACCTTTAATTAATTAATCAATGAGATACAGTCCCAAATGTGCGAAATAATCAACAAAAATTCCACGAAAATGATAATGTTCGACTTACGTCTTTGGAAACCATGTGGCTGATATTCATAATTCAATAAATGACTTAGGTTCTTCTTTAAAATGGAATAATCACAAATTGAATGCGATTAAAAATAAAAATTTAAATTTTTGCGGATTTGAAAATTCTTTACTAAACTGAAAATAATGAAAATATAAAATATTGTGTTATTGTACAAATTTTAGTATTAAAATAGAATGTTATACTCACAATTGCATCGAAATAAAGGACGAAGAAATATCCATTTACTAAAAGATTTTCAGTCTCTTCTCCGGAGAAGCATAGAAAACTTAACTGAAGAATATTCACAAGGGAGTTAAGAATTAGGAATATATACTTTCTCCAGTGGCTGGTAACTATAAATCCCATTCCACCCCATATTCTAAGACTAATAGAAAGGAAAGGATTATTAAAATAGACCATTTGTAACAATTGAATGTAAACTACTGTCATCTCTTAACAAAACTTCGGAACCACTTTGGCTTTAAATTTAAATTAAGAATTCATATATAAACCGGTGTCTTAAATATTTAAAACGAGCACATGCTCGTTTCAAGAAATAGTACTCAATTTTCGTGGGTGTATGCAATTTTAATATTGGAATTGCAGGTGAGTTCTGGCAATCCGTATTATTTCAATTTCGGACTTTGGTCAGGCTGCTATTAGTTTCGGGTAATTTGAATAAATTATTTGAAACACCTGTTAATCAATGTGCACAATTTGAATTAGTAATAATTTTTAATAGATATCATTTAAATAATTTGCATAGATTTTTAACTGGTTTTATAAATGAAGCTTGGATTACACCATAATAAAAAAAATACATTTCAAAATCATTCAAACTTATTTCTAAGTAATAATAAGATAATAATTCAGGTTCGAAATGTGTAGATGGGTACATTAATAATTAGATAGATATTGTCTATCGTTCTGAATTTTTCTGGAAATGCCGACATTCGCTAGTGAAGTACAGTAGCAGCGTGTCCCAAGGGCGGTTTAAGGGTTTTTGTTTTACCTGTAGGTTTTAATCAGATTTTATATTCGAATTGCAGAGCCATGGAGTATGACTAGTTGAAATAATGTTTAGAAGAGCCTTGTTTGAACTTGACATAATCAAATGTAACTACTAATACAATTCTGTCATTTAATAATTTAAATGTGTTAAGGGTTTTATTACATTATATGTATGTTGGTAATATTTTAAATTGTCATGTTTAGTGTTAATCATATCATAATGTATATACACTAAAATTTGTTCCGTGAAAGGCGTTTTTATAGCACAAGTGCTTTAAACAATTCGAGTAAGAAGAAACAAGATGTAGCTTTCGCCATCCATGGAATTAGAAAAGTAAAGAAAAACAATGTGAGCGAGACAACAAATATTAAAAAATTTTAAATTTGATTAAAATGCACAAAATTTGCTATAAAAAACGGTCGAAAAGCAATAATGCTTTATAGTTATTTTTACAATTTTTACAATTGAAAAGATGAAAAACAAGGGTGCTTTACAATTACGAAGCGAGTGCGTTAAAGAAGGCTCATGTGCTTAATAATGCTTATCGACCGTGTTTTATAAATATTGTTATTTATACAACAAGGTCAATAAGATAAGTCATTATTAAACACAAGGGATGTTTTAAGCCACGAGCGTAACGAGTGCCTTAAAGAAAGCCCGAGTGTTTATAATGCTTATTGACCGTGTTTTATACAAAATTTTATGCATTTTTAAAATATATTTACACAAAAATAAAATTGAGTGTCATAATATCAATATTAAGCAACAGAAATGCATAAAGTAATTTAATAAAAAAATCTACAATAGTCATAGTAATTTAGTTAAGAAAGTATTATATCTTGTACAGAACAAATTAGAGTGCGATAATATCAAAACTGCATAAAGAAATGTTAAGTACACATGTACTATTACATTTAGGTGTGGTCACCTCCTCATCTCTATGACCATCTAATTGTAGAACCTGAATAAAAAATTTAAATGTGGGTTAGAGAAATAACTTTAAATTAAGATATCGGTGTTAATTTGTTTTAAAAAAATTAAGACTAATAACACACGGACTTAATTAGTAAAACTAGCTACGCTTATTACTTTAAATATCCAAATTGTATAATAGTATCATAATAGTATCATAATAGTACCAATAATGTGGTATAGATAACTATTAATATATTCATTGGGTTATAAATTCAATAAAAATTATTACAATAAATTTTACATGTCCTATAATATTTATTTGTAAAATATAAATGCGGTTTTTCAATATTTATTTAATTAATAAATGTACAATTCACAATAATTATTCATATAATATGGGAACCATTTAGTATTAAAAACTTCTCTTTTTATCACTTTCAATAAGGTCAAGGAACTTGTTTATTATCTGTAAAATCAGACAGACAGTAATTTCGAATCCTTATGTAATGATTTTTTTATAATTCATAAAATAGTTGCCATTAGAAACTGGCGACTGTTTGTAATAAATAATAAATGCAGTCTGTCCATGTGTTTCGAGTACTCAATTACCTTTCGGCCCTACTCCATTCAAACCATATGCATTGAGTTTAACGATGAAATCGGATTTATTTAATATGCATAATTACGATAATTCATAGACTCAATCAATTCGTAAATGGATTTGGGGTTCGTCGCTCAATTAATTGAACTCTTTCATAAACTCAATTTGCCCAAGATGTCGCACTGTAATCATCCAGTTTCGGACAGTTGCCGGTTATAATTACCATTTCTGATTACGGTAAATGGCACGTGCATTATGTATTGTTTGTGCATGCAATTCATTGATTCATTCATTTTTAAATGACTGTTTTGTAGTCACATCTTATAGTCAAATTTGAAAGAAATCTAGAGTCGTTTTCTTTGATAATATTTAAAGGTGAAATTATTTGTATATTTTGCTATATAATTCCAATTATGTTGTATCACATGGTTTTTAGTGAATTATTTTATTTTGTAATAAAATCTTCAAATATTTGATGGTTTTTTATGAGAAAAAATAAAAAATAATTTTGACGGAAAATTTATTTAGATTAATAGGGTTCGTCCCCCAGAATCAGCAGATATTTTTTCTCGGTAGTCGATTTTCTGGTTATTTATTAAAATAAAATATTGTAAAAATTCAATAAAAAAATAGTTATCTATTAAAGGTTTTAAAATTAAAAAACAGATTTTATGCAAAAAGTAAATTTATTTGCCCTTGTTAAACCTCGTCCCTTTTAAACTTTTGAATAACCTTTATTGTCACCATGTTGTCATTACCATTTTTTTCGAGAAAAAAATTGTCTATGCTGCACACCGACATTCTTACCTAGTCCACCGTTGTTATTGGAAGCACACTTCATCCACAGCTCCATCACAAAGCTGTTTTTTACGAATAGTTAGTTTTCGGTAAAAATAGGGCATTCTGTTTTGAGAAACGGTTCTCGGCAGATCTTGGTTATCGCTTTCAGTAGTGGATCCCGTTGTTCCCTCAGATCCCTGTGAAAATTACTGTCCTACTTCAGAGCAACTAAGAAAAAAAATGAGACAAATCAAAATTGTCACCTGTGTGATAACATTCCCAAATCTATGTAGAAAAGCTAATCTTTCGATAAGGAAGTGCAATAAAAGTTGTTCAATCTATTATAGTTGGTAATAAATAGGTTGGGTTCAGAGCCTGCTCGGGGATTATAGCCCTTATTTTAATATTAATTTAAAAATAATTGCATAGATACAAGTACGTATATATTTAGTTTGAATTATCAAATGATAACGGACTATACAAATCAAGTAAAAATGTTGATTGAGGGTTTTTTCCCTGCACCGATAGCTCTTCCTTGAAATGAAAATACAGATTAAACAACTTATCACTTTAATTTTTAGCGAAACTGACTATTGATCTCGCGGAAATATATTTCCCGCACTGCATAAAATTAAGAATCTATTATAGTTGTAGTTTAAATTTAACAAAAAAAGAAATTTCTTTTACAATCATAATCGTCAATTGCAAATTGTGTGTCACACAAGTTTTTAGAACTTGAAGATTTATCTTTTATCAAAAATGGTCTCTTTATAGTAAAAATATGATAAATCCAGCGCAGCGAAACAAATACCTTGTGTTAAATAGTTCTGGTCGCAATGGCAATAAAACTTACAACCACTTCAGTAGTATGATGTGTATTCCCCGTCAGGTGTGTTGATGATGATTAATCGAACAGGTGAGCTAGTGTTGGATTCACGTTCCATTCATTTTTAAATGTATTAAGCTGAAGTTTCAAGATTGTATTTTTGTATTTCTAAGCAATTATTAGGTTTGTGTTGGGGTTTGGGGTCTCACAAACATCATAACCATTTTCTTTCTCTATAGTCTACACTATACAAGAAGCCTCCTCCACAAAACACAACAGACATTCTTGGCTGTTGTGGCTGGTTTGTGTGGAACAACCATTGACTCGACGTTCCCCTCCTGTCGTTCGACGACTTTCAAACAAAACGGTTCGACGGTGTTTCTGAGTTTTGCTCGGGCGACGACTTTAATGGTGTGTAATTACTTGGTCGCAAATTACTGTTTCTTGTGTGAAAACTGAAGAAATCAAAACAGCAGTGGTCAGTGGAAAGGAAAGACATAGCTCTTATCAAACTATATTGGGATTAGAACCGGATTAGATCGAGAAAGAGTTCAAGTGTTTATAAGAAAAGTGAGTAATGAAAGATAGTTTTCCTCTATTACCTATTTCCATAGAGTAGTCGTGCAAAGATCAAAACGTGAGCCTGTATAGTGGTGTATAGAGTTTGCTGTCTATTACAACATTAAATTAAAACAAAAACACTGACCTGTCTCTGTTCTATGCCAAGAGATGAGGGGTGTATGCTAATGCAATTAGATTGTGTGGTGTATATTTTTGTGGTGAATTAATTTCCTGAAAATCATACTTTCAATAGGAGAGAATGACGACCGACGAAGAAGCTAAAGTTCAATGGATTTGTTGTTGTGCTTGGATGATGGAATAATAATGAAAATAAAACGCGTCTTTGGTCTATTGGACTGATGATGATGTTGTAGATGACTGGTGAAGCTTGAAAGTGACGTAACCACTTATCGATAAATCCAGTCACCAGTTTGATTTCTCGTTTATATGGCTATAAATTATTTATATTATTTGAATAAGAAATTAGGTAAATATTGAATACCAATGTTACGAAACTGATTGCTGATTAAAGTAGTAAGACAGACTGTCCAAGAGGAAGACGATCCATGTTACCGTTTGAAGAGGAGATCCTCTTCAAGTAAGATGGGTTAATAATTTGGAAAGTACAACCTCAAGTGTGGGATTTTTCATTAATTTCATTAATAGTTTTCTCAATTGATAGCATCAACATTGAGATGAAACTTGGTTGACTTTTGGCTGGGTTTTGCCCATCTTCTATACAACTTTTTTTTTTATATTCCATGAAAGGAGCTAAATATTAATTAAGTGAACAATACCGAAAACTGTCTTTCAATCATCTGGAAACCCTCATCATTCCGATCAAAAATGTTTTGTGGAAACGGTTTTTGAAAGGCGCATGATGGAATGGGTTGCAAAAAGCGCGATTTCGGCGCGCAAACCATTTATCATCTCATGGATTATGAATGGAGTTGGACTTCTTTTTTAAATGGCCTGAAATGAAGCGGGTCAATTAGGCGATTTCTTGGTCAAATATTCGCCCATTAGAGAAGGTGAATTTCGGGTCAGATTGGCCATTTAGCTTCCAGCAGATCTGGTTCGCCTTATTTAAACATCCATTACTTGAGATAATTTTCGGGATTGGCTCCACAGAACCGGTTCCATAAATATACACGCGTTTGACAGCAGATCGGAACAGGTATTCTCTCACCAAAAATAGAGCTCTGTTTTGATAATACGCGAGACCAACTGGTTAAATGGCGAAATTACTTTAAGGTTGTTTAAATATTTTCGAAAGATCTATTTAATCAATTATTTAATAATATTCGAGTTTTATTAAACACATTCATATTTTCTTAATTGTTTTATTATAGATTGGAATGCCAAACTGTTTTAGAAAAAAAAACACAAATACCTTTATTAATGATCAAAGCACCGCCTCAAAGCCATTTCTGCTGCTGATAATTCTTCTTTTTACGATCACTCAAAGCAATTATATATAGTACAAATGAGTGCTACAAACTATCGCATAATACCGCCCAAGATATTTTTCGGTTAATTACCGAGTTTAACATTCCACTCTAATTTGATTTCAAGAGAATGGATCGCATTTGATCTCACTCTCTGTCTCTCTGTTTATGCTTTATTGGCGTGCGTGATCATCATTACAATTACGACACTCATATAATCCCTTTTGGCCACAATTTCAACCCAACTTCAGTGCCTTAATGATCTTACTTTTACGAATCTATTACCTTCAATGTAATGCCACTCATAATGTCGTTTTCATATCGAATTACTCTGGATATGTCAAAATAACAGTCTTGACATAACTATAATTAGAATTAATTGAAATTATGTGTATTCTAATTAGCTGAGAACATTAAAAATGAAGGCAAATACAATAATTAAAATTTGCTCAGGTGAAATGGAGAATCGTTTACGAATTTTTTTAACGTAGCTGGGGTTTTGCCACCCGAGGCAGTCAAGTACACCCCTTCAAATAAATTGAAAATTTATAACAATAAAGCTTTTTTTCATAATTTTGTAAAATTGCCTTATAAATAGAGTAAAAGCGTCGATTTAGGAGTAAAAAATACATTAATTTTTATAGAATTGGGTCTCAAAAATGAATTTTATATCTTTGTATCCCGGGGCGGTCCGCACCCTTTTTTAAAATTGGTAATTTTATTCTATCTATCGATAAGATTGGCATTTTTACACAAAATTTTTCACAATTAAAATTACTTATTTTTTAATATTCTATTGGTTCTTATATGGGGAAATATTTGAAAAACTCAAAAAAAATCTATATCAATGTTTTCAAATATTCAAAATTGGCTTACCATTAAATACTTTCAAGTATAAAAATAGTTTTAAAAATACAAAATATACAAATTATTCAAAATTATACCAAATATCCACTTTTATAAATTATATCCAATTATTTTTTATAAACATTTTAGATGCACAAAACAGTACTAATATTTTTCTATCGAAGATGTTTATCAATTCCAAGTCTTAAAAAGGAGCACAATAGTTCTTAAAGTCAAAGTGCAAGATCACCTCATTAAGAGATAATTTTCAAAAAGAAGTTTTCACCACACTTTTCCCTTTTTAAATTCTGGTATTAGTATTTTATAAGGCATTATTATCAAAACATTCATTCTACATGGGGAACATAGGGTGTCGCTAATCACATTTGATTGGAATGGGTGATTTGTTCATTGCCAAATGTCCAAGCAAGTTTAAAATTGATAACTGGTTTAGGTACTATTTTTTTATAAGCTGGCGTGTACCATTCTCTTTCACAATTATTTAGTTTAATCAAGGGAGAATAAACACGATTAGGATATTTTATTTTGGAATGTGAATATCTTCAAATACAGAATTGTAAATGAATGAAGAAAGAGTGGAAAAGATGTTAAGAAGAAAAGCGTAATCTGTTAACAAAGTACCTCCAGGGAATAAGACAAGTGTCCAACTAGTTTCGTAAATAACTCCTATGGTTATGGTAGGTTAAACGCAGAACCCACTCAGACATTATAGCCCTTATTCATATAAAATATATGAATAATATCATTGTAACGATACACGGTAACTTATTAGCATGTGTATGGTAGACAGCCGTACGCACCTCCTCGTATATCGCCCTAGCTTTCCCTACCTAACACAATTGCTGGCCTTAACTATTTTGTCGCTTTCAATATAGTATTTCAGTATAATGGTGAATGATCTTGAAGAACATTGAGATGGGATAGAAAAAGTTTTTATTAGATCCTCTATTCAGCACCGCACACTGCGGCAGTAAAGGTCTGAACACTTTAAAGGAGATATTCAATGTTAGGACGGTTAGTACGAGTTAACAGCTATTTATGGAATATATAGATAACATGAAAACTAGTTGTGATGGTGTTTTTCCCCGCACTGGCAGTCATTCGTTGAGAATCAAATATATGATAGATAACTCATCGAAATAACTCTTATAAAGGTTTTTTTCTCATATTTTTTCATAAAACAACACTTAGTTGTTTGAAAAATATCTTTCCCAATCATGTCTACATTAATTATCGAAAAAAATTTGAATATAATTAAAACAAACTAATGTTATAATATTTTTAGATTACAAGTAATTAAAAGTGACTTTTTGGCAACACATCTAATAATGTAAAGCAAAAAATATAATAATAAATTGTGAATACAGAGACGTTGCTGTGGTAATTTCTGCCAGACAATAGACCATTCTAAAGTACTTGTTATACCTACATATACGGTGAAAGTGGTCATCTACAAAGAAGCGTTACAATCAGTGCAAAAATACGAAAACGAAATCAAAACAAAAGTTGGTGTTCATAACAACGCAAAAATGTGCCCTGCTTTTTTCCTGCTTACCAATCAATGTTCCACCTCAAAAAAGATTTGCTTTTGTTCCAATAGCGATAGGTCATTACTTGTGGGCCCATTATTTCACTAAATGGATAGATAATGAAGACTCTCGTCGCTTTGTTCTCCTCCTCCTCTTATTAAGTGACCTGTTGCTAATGGCAAATAATTTGTAAAATTCGAGTGTCGTGATTTTGCCAAAGGAAAGACACAAAAACCGGCTAACTTTAAGTACTAAGAGGCAGTTGTTTAATGATGTCATGAGTCTCTGGCTTGACTCTTTGGGTTCTCTACAGCCAAAATTCTGTTTTTCACTTGGGTCAATATTGGCGAGACAAGCAAATTATAGTGTCTCATCCGTGACTTTCAACAGACTTTGGTATTAATCACTATTAGTCGCTCTTTGTTAATAGAAAATATAAAAAAAACCTAATAATAAATATTATTAAAAATAAGACTAAATTAATTTAACTCATTTTCAAAATCACCCATGCAAATTGATTGATAATATTTTTTTCTTAATTAACAGATTTGCGGAATTGTTACTGGTTTTGCAATTAAAATTCGGATTAAATTTAATCGTTTAGTTACAATATGATTATAAATAATTTTATGCATTTTAGATACATAGAATCGACATTATACTAATAATATTTGTTTTGTAAAAGTCGTTTTATAGAACAAGTGCTGTAAAGAATTCTTTAAAGCATTAGTTCTCTTTCTTTATTATTAAAGTGAAAGAAGTATATAATATTTATATGTACGTCATTTTTGTTGTGTACGGTTTAACTGTATTTACCAATGTTTTTATGACTGTTTTATCCGATAACGGATGATATTCTGTGAGCAAATAAGAGATGTCAAGATATAGATTTACATGTCACACCGTAATAAGGGAATAAAACAGAAAACCATGTGAGATTGAATTTAATGAACCAATGATTTGTTTTTAGATTTTTGTGTTAATTTACAAAAAATGTTGTATAAAACAAGGTCGTTAAGCATTATTAAACCCACGGGCTTATCTTATCAACTTAATTGTATAAATACCTATTACTTAATTAATAGAGTTGCAGAATTGTTACCGGTTTTGCGATTGAAAATACGCAGTAGTTTTTTTATATATTATATTTTAATAAATATGATTATACATAATAATTTTAAACAATTCTAATGAAGGGTATGAGAAATTATGATAAGTTTTTAATGAAAAATTTTTAGAAGATTTTTTTTTATATTTACTTTGCGTTTTTAAAAAGACTAAATCATATTTATTAAATTTCAACATACTCGTACTTATTAATATAGGCGTGATGATTGAATTTATTAATTTAATTATGCGTATGAGTTTTTTTGTTGCAATTTTTTTTGGTATAGTGTCAAGGAAGACAAGCAGTCGTTATAAGATCATTTGTTTCCTCCGGATTTCTCTCAAATTTTGTTATTGGACATACTTATCCAAAATGTGTCTCATCGTTTGAAATTCGGCGCCTTAGTTACAGCCTGGATCGGTAATCATCCCCCACTTCAATAGCATGTAGTTACAAAAGCCATATTTTGTTCTAAACCTGTTTAGGCTGCACTTGCAACATTGTTGCCGTGGAAACCCAAGCCCGTTTTCTCAACTGTCGTTGAAATGGAAAATGGGCGAAGATAGTCCACAACTATCCTAACGGACGTCCCAAGAAATAATAGGGCTGAACTCAAAATTGCATGTTATATTCTAAGTGACAATTGTTCTATAAATTTTGATTATATGTTTATAAGTTCAAGTTAAAGATAAATATAATATTGAATATGATATAAATATGATATTTGTCTCTTTTCTATTCAAATGTTACAATTTTGATAATAATTTCAGTCGAATAAATTGTAAAAAAACAGAATTGAACTAAAGAAGTTATAAAAAATCAGACAAACAATACACAAAATTATATATTTTAAAGAATATTTTTAGAATATCTTTAAATTCAGAATGTAAGGATGTCACAACGGCACAATATTCTTTTATAATAAAAAATATAATAAAAAGTAGAAACAATATCAAATAAATCATTGCTTTACGAGTAGATGCTATTTCCTAACCCTGGTTTTTACATGACTAACGTTTTTGTGCTAACTTTTACATCAAGATGAACGAGAGAAGTTCTCCAAGTTCACATTTTTTACTCTTAGAACAACGTAAGCGATACTCCTTCGTGGTTTTTAACATTTGAGAGTCTGAGAGTGTTCGTGTCTCAAAGCAGCAGAATCTAACAAACAAAAACCGCAGCGGAGATGTTCTTCTGAACATCTGATTTGCAAAAGAATTAGCGATGATCGAATGGTTCAGGAATGTTGTGGTTTTTATTGCATTTTTTAGTGTGTTTTCGCTTGTTTTCTTTTAATAATAAAAATTCCGTGGTAATAATACTAAAACACTTGTTTCGATAAAGTTGAACAACTGAAATGTGCATAATTTATTCGCAGAATTAGAGCAACCACCATTCGAAATTAATGCCTTTTATTTGTAATTATTATCAATCAAATTCAATTTCACAATTATGGTATTTCTGTGTAATGGATACTTACATAAAAATCTTCCATTCGAATTGATTTTTACCAATTTTTTACGTAAAGTAATCGAATTGCCCAGGAAACGCTTAAAGTAATAGCAGAAATGGAAAGTGGTAACACCAATTTTCTTACAGAGTTAGTTATATGCGAATTTAATAGCAGTTTCATTTAATTTGATATAATTTTGGGTATTATCCTATTGGAGACGTAACGAACAAGTTTATGTAAAATTTGTAATAAACTGAATGCACTTTATAGAAAAGTGGTTTTCATATTAATACTAAATTTATGCCTTTAAATTTATTAACTTTTATTTATAATTCCAGTAAAATTGAGGAAACGATTTGCTTTAATAATTGTCCAAACTTGTTCCTGAGTCAGTTATTTCATTTAATAAATTATTGTATAAAAATACTTTATTTATCTAATGAGAAGTAAAACATAAACTCCGTTATAACTACACAATGTTTAGTTATGCATTATTATGCCATATCAAATAGTGTTAATTAAATACACAAAATTAGTACTTTGTACCAAAATTCAACAAATAAAATATTTATCTTTGTAGCTTAGAAGTAAATATATTTTAACTTTTATCATGCCTGTACAATAAAAAAGTCTATGATATCAATTTAAATTTTTTCCCATTAAGATTAAATGCCAAAAAGAAAAGTTATAATAATATGTGTTTATTATTCGTCACCGCACACTGGGGCAGTATAAATTTGGAAACTGTGACTTAATATTAGTAATATGAACGGTTAATTTGAATTGCCAGCTATTTGCGGATTTTACAGATTATAACGGTGAGGGAGTTTTGTCCTTGCTCTTCCTTGCAATTACATTATACAGTTCATCATTTGTGGTTATTAATTACGAACAAATAAATTAGCTTAACAATAATAACTAGCAAAAATTTGTCTTTAACCTGGTAAACAGATATAATGAAATAGAAAAGGGTAAAATTAATTAAGGTTTCTACATGTGTATTCTCCTTAATTGTATGTGTTTAGTGCTTAGACCTTAACCTTTTACCGGGGTCTTCTTATTTCATATTCTGCAAATAAATATTAAATTAATAAGCGAATTGTATAAAATTTTGTACAAACCTGGTTTTAAAAACACAAAATCAAACACCCGCATCTTTTAGAAAACTCATTATATTCGCATTATAGAATTCTACCCATGTTTAATAATTGTCTATTTTTCTCATATGTTGTTTAAATAACTATTAATTAATTTTGTAAATTCTTATCATTCCAAATTTGAAATTTATTTCATATCAGAATATGAAGCTTTGCCATTCTTTGATTGATGACTTTATACACGATACTTAAAATATTTTGCATAAACGGTATTAAAAAAAATTGCAATTTACTTAGAACTCGTCATTTTTTAAAACACTTTTTTGTCAAATTATACGTTTTTTTAGTATTTTTTGTATTACTAGATGTTTTGGAAATACCCGGTCTTTAACTTTTTTTATCGATTAATTTGATTGGCTATTATCCAATTCGATTTTATGAGATCAAGCCCTGGATTTATACATTTTAGTAATATCGGGCCTATGTTGTAGTAGGAATATTAACTATTAAAAATGAGTAATTTTAATTGCCGATAACAATGTTTTGATAGAAATTTTAATTAAAAAATGTACAAGTTCAAAACTTCATTAGAGATTTTGATCATATAGAAGTTAATTATCAAGTCCATTATGTTTTAAAAATATATAGTATTTATTAATTGATTGATGAAATGAGTAATTTTAAAGATTTAATTGAAGTTCAATAAAAAATCGAATTGTTTTTTTACTTTGCAATAAATTTTTACATAGTAATAAATATGTAAAAATGTTAAATACTCGTAACTAATACCATTAAAATTGAGGAAATGGTTTTCGGAATAAATTAATTGCTTGTCAAAATTCCTTCCTGTATATCTATTATAGAAAGTTGTTAATGAACTTACTAATTTGAATTTCGTTCACAAAAAGAGCACAAGTTTGAGAAACTATTAATATTAAATTGAAAATTCTTTATTGGATGGTAATTACCCTATTTATATACTTTTAAGTAATTAAGTTATGTAAATCTTCTTATTGGTATTTTTTCCAAATTTTTTTGGCAAAACAAAACAAATTTTTATAATATCAATTGAGAGATAAAATATTTACATTCATTGTACAACTCGTTATGGAATTTGTATTTATTTGGTTAAATGAATCTTATAGCCTGAAAAGAAAATAACGGATCAAAAACAATTTCTAATTAAACATGATCATGTGTGATCAATCATTCTCTGTATCAACATTATGTCAAATAACTAGACACAGAAATGAATCCACCAAAAACATTACATAGTTTCAGTCACTTATCAATTAATCCAATCTCATCTGCTAATAAAAACAAGACAAGAAATTTCATGTCGTCTTAATAAAACGAATATTTTACTATTTCGTAACATAATACAAGATCAGTCAGAGATCAAACCTGTTTAACATGATTGAGCTGATCCTGATCTGGTATTGAGCACTTGATGCTCAGACAGAGGTATTTATGTACACAGGTGGTGTAAATTGGAGTCATAAAATCCTCGAGACAGTTTGATCAATTGCATAATGATCGATGCTTTAAAAATAATAAAAATTACTTGCAAAAAAAGCACATAAAACGATTCAGGGGCGCGTGAAATACGATCAGGTGGTCTGTAGTCTGTCTGACCCCAATCAGCAATCAAAGTCCCAGAATATATAAAATACTCCAAACTGTTTCTTTTTTCAGTTTAAATCAAAAAATTTTCCATTTTTATCGCGATTCGCTTCGGAGCAAGGTGGCTTTTCGTCACAATTCGCTTGAAATCGCAAAATCGATTACATTTTCACTTATTTGGTCATGTATACATGATCATTATTATGATGGAGAGGTGCTTGCCCCAATGGACAGACACTGGAAGAGATCGAGAGTGGAAGGCGGCAGAAAAACCCAACATCGAGCACCACATCGCCCGAGGAAATTGATTGAATCAATAAATTAAAATATCGAAAAAGTAAAAACTTTCTCCTTGCCGCCGCTTTTTTTTACCCATTTCTGAGCACACGTGTGTGTGAATGCAGAAATGTGCCTTGCTATTTAGCGCGAGTGCTCGAAAAAGAGAGATTTCCGTGGATTTTGACGGGCTCGGTTACAAAAATTGGGGGGTTTCTTAACATTGCTTCTGCCTTTTATCTCTCTCTTGCTCTCACTCTCTTGGGGCTACTCCAATATGTGACCAGACAAGCCCAATTTATCATCATCTGAAACAATACAATGCTGGGCGCTAAATTGTCGGAAATTTTTGGACCCCCCAAAAATTAATTGCTCTAATTTTTATTTGATCTCATGGGAGATGGAAGTGGAATGCCATTATCCAATTGTGCTGGAATTTTCTTGGATGGACTGTATTTAACTGGAAAAGTCCACAAGTAATTAACATTTTTAAACATTGAATTGACCTAAATTCTTCTTAATAATAATAGTAATAACAATGAAATTTATAGTCTTAATTTCAAACAACCATTGAAATTGTAAAGTACTAATTTATACACCTAGGTTTAAAAGAAACACTTTTTTAAAAACTAGGTCTTTTAAATTGTTTGTATAATATTTTTTACAATTTCAACGAGAGATTAACGTTTTAAAGAAGATCCTGTTATTTGCTGTTTCTTATAACCCAGTCTCTTTAAAACGGAATATTTATTCAGAATTAAACGGAGAATATAACTTTCAACTTAACCAAAACAATATTTTTAGCTTACTTCAAGCAAACAGACACTCTGATATACTCTATATCTTCTAAATACAAATACATAATTGAAATTTGAACATATCGTTAAAGATAACATAATAATAATACTTTCATGTTTTTCGACGAAGTTGTATACAAAACTTTATGCATTTTCAAACAAATTAAAACGGGTACAAAAATTTAAAAATCTTTGAAGTACAACATTTTTTAGATGTCTCTAATAGTATGGTAGGGTGAGCGCTGAACCCGCTCGGGGATTATTTCTCTTATTCATATATAAATAAGATAATTGGAACGATGCACGATAACGTATCACCGGGTGAACGGTGGACAGATCAGGATGATTCTTTTCCTAAATGTTTGGTTATTTTTTAAACCATCTCTCAAAATTGTAGAGCTTGAAACTGAGTTTTATATTTTTTATGCATTTAAGTTACATAAAATCGATATTATGGAACTAATATTTATTCTGTCAAAGTCGATTTTGTAACACAAGTACTTAAAAGAGAATACTCTTTAAAGCACTAGTGCTTTTTCTATATTATTAAAGTGAGGCCGTCGTGATAGACATCCTTCAAATTTATATGGATTTCAGTTTCGTTGTGTGTGGTTTAACTGTTTATCCTATTTGGCTGTTTTATCTGATGCTTTAATTTTAATTAATACGACTTCAGCTGTTTTAGTTCTATTTATGTTTACATTAAAACCATCCTTTAACGGGTGATATTTCCTGTATGCAAGAAAGAGACCACAACATATAGTTTTACCTATCACACCGTAGAATAAGGAAATGGAACAGAAAACAATGTGAAATAGAATTTGAAATTAAGAAATTATAAATTTGAATTTAATAAACCCCATGAATTTTCATGTTAATTTTTTTTTATAAAATGCTTAAAATGTTGTATAAAAGACGGACGATAAGCATTATTAAATACACAGGCCTTCTTTAAAACCCTATTGTTTAATAATGCCCTATCTTATCGACCTATTTGTTTAAATAACTATTAAGAGAATCTGTCACTCAAAAATAATAAAAATAAAACACAAGTGCGCTACAAAATAAAAGCACTAGTGCTTATTTAACCAAAACGATTAAACTCAATAATAATACGTATTATATAAATTATTATTTTATTACATTGAAATATAAAATAAATTTAAATTATTTAAATAACTTATAATGAAACTATGTAACTATGCAGCAAAATCCAAATGGGAAAAGGTATAAACGGTATTTTGTGTGTAATTCCGGTATAATAAACTATGAATGGGTGTATTTTACACGTAATAATAACCTTTTATTGTCTTCCATTTAATGAGAGCCAATTTTTTAAGAATTCTTACCTTTCTAGAACAATAACGAGACCCTGACCACGGGGCACGCTTCCCAGTTAAGCGAATAAACATCAATTATGTATTCTCTTTTTTTATTTCAATTTGAAGTAAACAGTTATGCATAAATGAGTCAGACAGACGTCCAAAAAGTAAATCGTCCAATTCGAGCTCGAGTTCAATGCACAGCTGTTTCTTTAATTTATCCGATTTCGAATTGTATAACTCGATCCATATTATTAAAATTTAAATACATGATTGTATAATTAGATGCTTAGTGTTTTATGGATTTTATTTCTGTAATATTGTTTTTTTTATAAAAAAAATATTCTCTTTTGTTATAATTTATTAAATTAATTCTCAGAAACACCCTGTGGAATAAATGTATTTTAATAAATTAATTTTATTTATATTAATTTATTTAAAGCACGATTTACTTAAGTGATTTTGCTTGGTTAGAATAAAATACCATGTCTAATAGCAATAAAGAATTGTCATTGAATATCATTATATTCGCTACAAAATCAAGCTTTATTTGAATTTTACGGTCCTCACACTTAATTATAATGCTAAAATAACCGGAAAATTCCATTCTGTTATTATATAATGCATAGTGTCTACAATGTTGCTAATTACATTGCTCGAAATGACTTTAGTCAATACAAAATTGTTTTTTTTTAATTCAAATTTTGCGGTTTTATTAGGAAAAGACAAAATCAAGTAAATGCATTTTGATTTTAATTTAACAAGGTTAAATAAATACAAGAACACGATTAAAAGATCAGGGCTCATATTGTTTAATTTTGTCGTTTATTCTTGTACGAGAGAACCCCTTTCAATCTGACGTTTGAGACCCAAGTTTTTGTTAAATTGAACCGATTCTAATCGATTTACTGATCTTGAATATAGTAGACTGTGAATTTTCTTTCTTACTCTCGTAACATACAAGAGTAAACGCTAAAAATTCACAATACACCCTCTGAAATTCATACAATTTACAGAACAGAAGTTACACAATACACCCCCTGATATTCCAAAAAATTTATGAATTTTTTCAAATAAATAAATTTTGAATAATAAACAATAATTAGATTTTTCATTCTAAAGTCTTGGAAATTGTAAAAACTTTATAAACAAATTGAATTACTACCCAAAAACAAGAAATAAATAAATTAGAAATACTGGAGCTTTAAATGCACATGTGCCTACTATTCATTGTCAAATAAGTTTAATACCATTTTTTAATCCATATGTAATTATATCCTCTTTTAAAAGTTATATTTGATAAATATCTTCTTATATTTCATTATTTGTTAGTTTTTATTTTTATTTTCATTTTGAACCAAAAAAAAGATCTCTCTTAAAAGCCAAAAACTGAATCGTAATTGAAACCCGAAAAAACCGATTAAATCGTTTCCAATTAATATAGAAAACGATTGAAAATTGTTATTTTCCTGGAACTTTCGCTTTAAATTCCATTTAAATTCCACCTTCCTGTGGAGCTGAACAACAATGTAATAGCCTCGTTAAATTAACAAACAATCGTTCCAATAAAATCGAATATTCGATATTTTTCTGAGCGCGGCCTTCTTTTTTGTGTTGAGGCTCTGGTGAGGCGTCCGTGATGGGCAAATTGGATAAACTGATTGATTCTAATTATCTAATTATTTCGTAATGACATCTGGCTCTGTGTGGAGTACGTTCAAGTACCATTTGTCTGCCACACGATCAGCTAATGGGCGCATTTCCAATCGCCGATCGGCCGGAGATTGGCTCTAATTGAGGCGGTTTCGTCGGAAAGATGGAAATAAGTCGGATGACAACTAGATTTTCTTCGTGGAATCAAAGTAAGTCGTGCATCTGCCGCTTCCTGTTGAAAATATGCGGAAATTTCACCAATATTCGCGCAATTCGTCGCGATTGACTAAATTACTTTCAACAGTGTTGCGGTTTAAACAAATTTCCCTTCCTCAACTCTACTCAGCACACACTCACCCAACTCAATCCGTGCTCAAATTCCACTGGGTGCAATTATTTTTGCACTTGTTTAAAGAGAAAGACAGAAAAAAACAAAATAAACCGGTAAAATGCGGTCGAAGAACTATTTAGTTGTCATTCTGACAAGAGGGAAAGAGAAAGACGCCCGCAAATCAGTCACAGCTCACATATCAATTAAGTGTAATTTAGTCAGCGGTTTTGATATGGCTAATCAACACAGATTTGTGCTCTCGAAAGGTAACTGTCTTTCAGAATATTTTGCAATCACTAGAAAATATTTCGAGTACTATAAAATGACAAATGTCTTTTCATTATTACAGTTGAGACCGTTTAATTTGTCTCGTACTCTAATGACAGACGTGTCATTCAACTTTCTACAAGAAAAAAGTATAATAAAAATCAGTTTGCTCCACAAAAGTAATTATATACAGTCCAAATTCAACGCTCTTTTGCAGAAAGACACTTAACATATTCTCAACGAGAGAAATTGTCTCTTTTATATTCTGAACAATTTAAATTCCCTTTCGAATTTTATAACATCTCTATTTTGTTTTTTTTTTCACTTCAAATTCACACAAAGTGCGTATAAAAGTGTCAAAAAATGATTAATCTGAAGCTCTTTAACACTGGAGGTCAATTGGTATTGACGAGATTCTTTCCTTTCATTGCAATATTAACTTCTCATGGCAACAAGCCATGTGAGAAATTTCAATTTCCTTCACAACAATTTATGTCTTTAAACTCTTTGACACCAACGCTAATATAAAAAAACAAAACAACATAAAATACGGGAGGATTAGAAAATCAAATTTTCACAAGCCATAAACCGTGAAAACATGCAATAAAATAGTGTTAATACACTAGCTACAGGTGAGGTCCAAAGGGGAAATATCTGTGTGCCAAAATCAAAAGACACAGTAGGCGACGAACCCGCCATTTTCATCTCTCTCCCGTCAACGCCTACTTTGTAATTTGTATTACAATACTTAATCACGTTTAATCTCTGATAATTTCGATATGAATCTTAACAGATGATGTATTGCCTGGTGGCTATCAGTTCGATCACTTTCAAATTACATTTTTGCGAGTCTCAGACATTTGTAACATAATCGATTTTGTTGTTTTGTTTCTCACGAATCGCCATTTTCCAAGTATAAGAGTACCCACCAAAATGATAACAACTTGTATTTAATGTACTTTTAATTTTGTCTATAGTAAAATTCCTCGAATACATGACCAAGTTTTTCTTTCTTTCTTCTTTTTTTCTTCCAAGCACAATAATAATCCGAGTTATGTGTTCAATTGTTTCAGGTGAAATATTACAACGAACGGCGCACCGCTGATCCAACAAACCTGCTCAGCGAGTCAGTGGAGTTTTGGCTCCACGAAGAAATGGATACACCGACAGCACCAGCAGCAGTGAAATGAAATAACCAGCCTACAAATTCTGTGTGTTTTGGAATACTTTTCGAAACGTGTTTTTTTGTTTTTTTTATTTCTTGTGATCGTGATCTACCAATATTTGGAGGAGTGAATTTTGTAATCATAGGTGGCTATTGCGATCAGAATAAAACGAAATCAGATCACAATGGGCGATAAAAATTGTTTTAGAGTGTTTTCCATGCCCAAACTGGGTGCAAGTGCTCTTGTGTTGTGCTTTTTGTGTAGCCTAATTTGTCAATGTGCAGCCCATGTGGCGCTCACTTTTCCACCCGCCCGCAAATTCGATTTGGATTTTTTGGATAACACCAGAACGAAGGGACCCTGTGGAATGCCCAAAGGTGAGTGCAGTTAATTGTTTAAGTTTTGTTTTAAGTGTATCAATTTGGAAACGTGATCAATTGGCAAATATTTTGGTGTACTCAAATCCAACGAAACATATGGGTAGTAATGATGTCTTAGGTAATTTTACGCACTTGTTAAAATTTTGTGATTCCGTAGAGTATAGTGAGGAATTAGTTTGAACGTTTGAAATTTGTTTGTGATTTCAAAAATTATAGTTTTCAATTTTAATTTTTGTTATATGAATGTGATATAACGATAATAATATCCATTCTATTAGAGGAGTATTTAAAGTACTAGTGCCTTAATAACACTTTTACTGCACTAGTTTAATTTATTATGCATACATTGTGACTTTTAAGGAATATTATAAAAATAAATATGTTTCATTTTGAAGTACTGCAGAACTGGAACAATTGTTTTTTTTGTAGTAAATTGACTACGACAATTATGCAAGTTCAAAGTAAGATTATTTTCAGTTTATCGAGGATTACAATTGAACAAATTTAAATATTTAAAATAAGAGTGTCTTTACAAGTGACTTTTCCCTACTTCGATTTATCTATTAGTATTTTATAATAAGTTTAGTTTAAACCTAAGTGAGGTTGAGACTACCCCTAGTTCCGTCGTGAATGTCGTGGGAATAGTTTATTATTTATAAGTGAAGTACCAGATTCACTAATTTAATATATTCTTCGGACCTCCCTTTGTCTATATTATCATTTTAAATTTCTAAGCCTAGGGATAAGAAAAAACTAAATTTAACTTAAAGACTTATTATTTTTACAAGGTCGGAAGGTTCTACACCCTTATATACTTCGTTTTGTCTTCGCAGAATTTTCGAAGATAATTTTTATTTATGTTTCTGATATACGGTCCATTTGGGTGGACTGTTCTAACTACATGTTGCACAATGTTGTTGTTGAGCCTCTTTTGGCTTCTGACATATTTCTTTATATAGTTTAAATTCAATTATATTACAACTGTTATACAGGGTTGTATTGGAAAAGAAGTGACTATTTTCTTTCCTATACAGCTTAATTCTTCTAATAATTTTCCTTTCAAGGAAGAAGATTTTTTCTAGGCTACTGGACTTAGAAGAAGTGCATACAATTGCCCCGTACAACATGATTGGTCTAATTATGCATTAAAATAACATTTTGTTCGTAAGATAGGCATACAAATTTTACTTTGTCTTTAATAGTTATTATCGTTTCAAGACGGTTTAAGTTTCAGTTTTCAAGAAGGCTGTTTCCGCTAGGAGACGAAGTCGACGATGCGAATAGCTTCCTTCGAGAAAACTGAATTAAACGTCGAGAAACGAATGCTATTTTTCCCAATTTTCATTTGTAAAATAGCACAAAAAGTAATTAAATATTTATATGGGAAACATAACTTTGATACTCTGGGGGCTTTTTGTAGTTTTAAAAAATATAAACATAACATTTAATGAAACATTTTGATGTTTCATTCTTCAGACTAGAATAAGAAGAAGAAGTCGAATGATGATAAGATGTATTTGTGAATGGAGTTGTATCTTTTCATTTCTATAGTACTTGGGAAAATAATACTTCGCAAAGAAATTAACAACACAAGTCATTTATAAACACTCCCCAAATTCGTGATATCAAAATTCTCTAGTATTTAATTTTTTATAATTGTTATTTATTGACCTTGTTGGCAGAAGTATTCCTAAAAAGGAGGTAATGGATAAGAAATAATAAAATTTAATTATATTTGCACTATTCAATTACTTGAAAATCTCTGTATTTCTCATATATTGTCGTAATTACCCAACTCCTAATTATTTGCCTTTAACAGTTAAACATTACATTGAGTAAGAAGATTTGGTTAAACAACAATTGCAACACTTTGACGGTTGATCAGCCTTTCAAATGATTTATTCCACCCATTTGCACATAATCCATCCTCCTCTCATCTCAGCTCTAAATAATTACGCCAGTTATTGTCTCTCGGTCTCCGTGTCTTGGCCACAGCACTGATTATCATGTAGGTTGCGCTGGCCTTGTGCTCCCCAGTCAACCTTTCATATTCGTCGCGAAAAGCAAACAATTGATTTTTCGCGATAATTCGTAGCCAAACAATGGTTAAAAATTGGCATTCTTTGGACCCACTGCAATTAAAGTCGAGTATAAAACCCAGTTATAAATTTCGATTTTCTGTGCAAAATTCATTCACATTCCAGTCACAGAAATTCCAGAGCTCAAAGACAGCATTAAAGTCTAAAGAGACGCTGCTGTCTCTCTGACTCTCCATCGACACAAATGGCATTTTATTATTTCGTTTTGTTGCTGTTCAACTCGACGACTCCATTCAGAGAGTATCGATCAATTTAAATTCAATAGCCAGTTTAGATGGCGATTTAGTTTCAGCTATTCAGGTTAAACACTCTCTGGCGCGATCGCAGAGTTGAGATTCAATTACCAATTCCAGGCAGAGTGCGCCACACGGTGTGACAAAATTGAAGAGGTCGAGGCGGCATTTAACCAAATTCATTTTTCAATACCAAAATGATCGATACAGAAAATCGCCTCTTTAGTGGACAAGACCGGTTTCCAATTTTTAGACACTATTGGCGGAATACTCAAGTCTAGCTCGCCCTTTGATTATGTAGGTCTTCCACTTTTATGATTTCATATTGATGATTCACTTTGTAGGAAACAATAAAACTTTGGCAATGACTATTTTTAAAAATATTAATGGAAAATGTTATAGAAAACACCAAAATCAAGAGTTTGGTTGACATTTTGCTTAGGTTTTAAAGAAATTCATTGTCATTATACTTTAATACGTTGCACATAAAAGGAGATACATAACTTTTATTAGACATAAATATAGAACTATTGTATGTTTTTCTGATTTGATATGGTTTTGTTAAAAATGTTTTCTTAAATAAAACATTTTAAACATAAAAATTAAAATATATAAACGAAAAGATGACATGACCCCGTTACAGATTATTTACGCGTGTTGCTAATCAAAAGACCGATAAAATTGACTACTATGTGAGTGATTGTTTGTTAATTAACGATATTAGCAAATTGTATGAATATTTAAAAAAAATACGAACAATCCAATGCTTAGTTTTATTGTGAAGGTATATAAGATCATTCGAGAAGAAGAAACATTAAAACTTGCTTGGTTGATTAATAAAAACAAATACAATTTTTATTGGTATTATTAATATGCGTCATTTGTTTATTGCCATTCATTTCAACCACATATTTTCAAAAAATAATCTATTTTTAGCAAAATTTAATGGCAATCGATATTCTAATTTAAGATATAAAATATGGTTCAAAAGTGGATTGGATTTCCAATTCAAGTCAGCTGTGACTAGAAGATCACTTTGCTGACGTCAATTTCAACGAAAGTATACTTTGATCTAATGTTGAAGATCATTTTATTTATAATTAAGGTATTGTTTTTTTTTTATTTTTCTAGACACGGATTTACTTTCAAGGTCTAGTTCTTTTGTTAATAAATTATGCTGATCCCTTTAGTGATCATGCTTATCCTAGATTTTCTGGTTTTAATAATTATCAATTTCAATAGATTTATTTGTAATTTATTGAAGATTTATTCAAATGAGGTGAATTGGTCAAATTTTTTGGGTGTTCCAAGATCATGAGAATTAGAAACTCTTACTCACATGTGTGCCTATGTGTAAGCCAGCACCTTAGGGCGATTTAGTACAATAATATAATCACGACACCGATATATCAGATCTGATCGCGAAATTTTGCGCCTTTTACAATCGTATTCCATCCACGCAAAGATCGCGGTTTTCTGCGGTGAATAAAAACCGCGATCACGTCGTCAAAAGAATTTTAATTTCATCGCACAAAGAATTTGCCACCTAATGACAATCAAAATTCAGTATCCTGAAAGCATTCTTTCAGAACACAAAGCCATCTTGCCATTCTTTTTCTTTTCTTTTCTTTCATTTTGTTTTTGTTTTTTTCCTTCAACCAGATGGCAATCTTTGATTATTTTTTTTATTGAGATAAAACTTCTCTTTCTCTCTAGAGTAGATCGGATTTTATTTCAACAATTAAATATTAATTTATCGAAAAGCCCATAAAATTTGCAAACATTATGCTTTGGTCGGGTGTTTGTTTTGTTTTGATCAAGTTTTGTGGTCGATTCAAATTGTTTTTTTCTTACTTCTTTTTCTACTGCTTCGTTTTAAATTCAAGCCAAATGTTGTTCTTCCACATTCCACACATATCGTAAGCCTTCGCGTATACAAGCACAAAGCTCATGGAACTTCTGTTGGTGCTTAAGCCCAGATTGCAAAAGCAAGTAGAAAAAATTGCACTGGAAAACAGCGAAAGTGCTTCATGTATTTGTACTTATACACGTTGAAGAATTCCAGTTATTTTCTTATTTATTCTTTCTCTCTCTCAACTTATTATCGGATTTAATTGGACTGGAATAATAATCCCTTGGATTCCGTTTAGTTTGTTAATCCTGAGAAATTGCCCGAGGCATTTTAAAGCCCGCACTAATCAAATCTATTTAATAGGTGTCTCGTAAAGTAACAAGAATTATTATAATGGTCGTTTGGTGGCGAATTTAGGGCACTTTGAAAAGCTTAAAAGACACAGTTTCCCATGGAAAAGTGTTCCAGTTGTGGTCACGCTAAAGACTAGTCCAAATTGTGAATAAATTGGCGCCAAAATCATTTTAAACATTATCAAATCTGATTTTGTTTTTTCTTCTGACCCAAGTCTGAAATGGGATTCTTTTGTATTTTAAAGTTTTAACTTGCGAAATGCGGCTGATGAGAACTCTTTTTCCATCTCTGGATTACTACTTATTAGAGTCAACTGTGTCATTGTCTTTGACAATATTGTTATTAAAATTCATTATTCAAGACGTAATCTTCATTTTTGCTAATTCCGTTCTTGTATTCTCTTTTTGTGGCTTTTGTTTTTTCTCACATCTTCTTGCTTAATCTAGTATTCATTTTCATTCAATGGCATCATTGCCACTGCACTTTTCCACCCATGTGAGATCTCCCATCAACAGTTGTCTGCTTGCTGCCTTAAAGACCCATCTCTTTCTCTGCTGTCTGTCTGCGAAAGACAGAGAGACGAACAGTCACATAATCGTAATTTTTATGTAACCAATTATATTGCAATAGACTTGTGGCGCGCGAGTTAACAGATTTAATTATTGCCAGATTCCGCACAGACTGTGGAAATTTATGCGAAACCAAAACATGAAACTATGATGATAAATTAAAAAGCAGAAGAAAAAACAAAACCAAAAAAAAGTTGAAAGAAATCCAGAGATTCACCTTTTTTGTAGAGAAGATATATGACAAAAATAGCGAAACAAATGCGAATTGACAGAAAAAACAAACTTCGGTTTCATTAGATGATTAAAAATGTAAATTACGACACGATGACTATAATTTTCAACGGTTTTTTCTTCGTCTTCTTCATCTTCACAGCAGTGTAGACGAAAAAAAAACAAAATGCGGTGCATAGAAAATGCCTAAGATTGCTCAGATTATATAGACAGCAAAAGTTGAAAATGCAGAAAAACCAGTTTTTTCTCCTGCTGCTCTCCATCTCTACCTCTCTTTGGCTCGGGTCTCTCGGGTGCAAAGAAGTATGTGAAAATTGACTTATTACCTTGTGCGATGAAAGCTAACCGTCTCTGGAAGTGTATTACATAATTATATCGGAACAAGTTAAATGCACTCAATGCAGTAATCGATGGGAAATGGGAGTTTTTAATACAGGGTAGCTTAAAAGTCTTTAATATTTTAAGTGAAAATCGTTTAATTAACGTATGTTTAGGTATTTAAAAAAAAGTTTCTAATTTGTTGAGGCTTTTAAATTAATTGTATTAATAATTATAAATTCTATTAATTTTTTTCCGGACAATTTCGGATCATCTGAAATTAGCAATGTCATAATTTTTAAGTACTTTCAATTAAATTACTCACAAATTATTGCATTGCATTCAAATAAAGTGCTCTTAAAATGTCTATGAACGTAATTACTTTAAGTAAATTTGCTATTTTAAAATATTCAAAACATTTTTTGATAAATTGACAAAAACCTCTTCAAATTATATTTTTAAAATAAGTTCTTCTGAGAAATAAATTTTCAAGGATATATTCCGAAATCATTTTATTTGAATATTAATGGAATGTTTTCCATGAGTGTCAAAACACTCAATAAATTTAATGTGGAAAAAACTGTAATTGGTTATTGCACTAAGCTATTCAAACATTTAATTTCTTTACAACACAGTATGATGATTACATTGTACATTTCCACTCATCATTTCATTAATTGACACCTTTTATGATTGAAAACCATTTAAAAAGGTACTTTTATTTTATTACTCGGCATGAAAATGAAGAGAGGCTATATAATTAGTTGTCAAATGGTTTTAAAAAATTGGTAATTTCATCATGTGGTATAGTAATAAAAATTCTTCTAATATTTTGCCGCAATAAATCATCTTTTTGTGTGTTGTGTGGAAAATAACAAGTTGCAAATCAACGAAGGTTTTTGCACCGTCGTCTCTCCTCGACACCTTACAATGGCGTTGACCATATGCACAAAAACTAAGCTAATGGTCCGCGGCGGTGTCGCCTTGACAGTCAATTTCTATACAGATTAATTATTTTGATTGCCTTCTCAATGGAGAATTCTCAAACTCAACATTGGAATTTGCCACTTTTTGTTTGGGTTACTGCTGCCTGATACAAATTGTGCAAGTGAGCCTATAGCTGGATGGATATCTTAAAATCTTGACCAAGTAGGTGCTATAATTGACCAATTGCTCGTTAATTGAATTGTTGTAGAGTATGAAATGTCTTAAGTAGTTTCTTGAAAAAGTTAGTTACCTATTCCAAGGGTGGAACGAAATGTATAAGAACTAGGTTCTTAATTGAAAGATCTAAATCATTCAATTCAAGCTATGTAATAGTTATAATTTAAAATTAATTAACTTTTTGAGGTATCATTATCTTGATTCCATAAAATTGATATTTCCGCAATAATATTTCTTCTGTCAAAGAAGGTTTTTTAGCACAAGTACTTGAAATTTAAGCCCCATTATTAAAATTTGACCTCCGTGAACGGTTTTAATCAAATTGGTCTAATTTATGTAGAAGTCAGTTTCGTTGTGAATCACTTACAAGCATATGGTTTAAAAATTAATTAAGTATTTGTGAACGACGATTATTTAAACAAAAGAAAGAGATAATATTTCCTACGAAAGATGCAAAAAGCATCCATCATCTCTTACATCATCTAATTACAGAAATATAACAAAAATAAAACACAATGTGTTTTAGAGATATTTAATTTGTATAAAAATGCATAAAACATGGTCGATCAGAATTATTAAACACAAGGCTTTATTTAAAAGATTCTATAATTTTTTTATTCATTTTTGTTGCTTAAAATTGATACTAAGACATTCAAGTTTGTTCTGTCAAAGTCGTTATTATAGCACATGTGCTTTAAAGAATTCTTTACAGCACTAGTTCTTTTTATATTATTAAAGTTTGACCTCCGTAAACGATATTCATCAATTAATATAAAAAGTTACTTTGATACTGGAGGTTTTACTGTTTAACAAACATTAACGAATATTGACGAACATTATCCGACACTCTCAGATTAAAGTTATGGATTTTTATATATCAAAATTCTTTTTCGAATCAAGATTTTGTTATGAAATAGAAACATAAGCAATTGAAAACTATTACCCAAATATTAGAATTTGTGCCGGAGACATCCAAGGCGACTACCAATAAAGTTTCTTTAAATTCAGTGATCGGTGCAATGAAATTAAATTTTAACAAAATTGCGAAACCGTTACGCTGGTTTATTTGAATTTGTTCAAATATAATTATTTTATAAGCAACAAAAGCAGGTATAGTGCGTGGAACAGTGAAAAATTTATTTTTACAGAAATTCAAAGAACTTTTATGATTTTTATGTTAGTTTAATTAAAAATGCATACAATTTTGTATAAAACACGGTCTATAAACACTATAAAACGCTCGGGCCTTCTTTAAGGCACGTTAAGCTCGTGGCTTAAAACGACACTTGTGTTTAATAATGACTTATCTTATCGACTTAGTTGTATAAATAACTATTTTAATAGGTTAAAAAATCGCGTTATTCCAAGTTTTGATTTTAAATCATTAATCTTGACAATGGATTAATGATTTAAACAATAACATTTTCGAATATTATATCTAAATATTTTATTAATCAATTAATATTAAAAGTTATTCTGGTTTATTTTATCAATTAAATGTGCACGTTCAATCAATTTTAAAAACTATTCTTAAATGAATAAAATATATTTATTTTCAAAATAAACATTAAAATTTTAGCTGCAAATAGTTTCAAAAGTATAAGTGTGACTAATTAAATATATGTAGTCCGATACCACGATAAATAAAATTATCGATATAATTGCCTAATTTGTCATAGTCTTTTCGATTGATATTAATTTATATACACAGATTTTCATTAAGAACAGGTTCTAAAGCTTATAAAGATTAAAATATTAAATGACTCTTCTGCACGTTAACAATTAGTTGATAATAAATATAAATTTATTCTTTAATACTGGACATTATTCCTATAGGAGTGAGGGCAACGATATAAAGATATTATAATAAATAGACCAATTAAAATTAGAAGACCATCATTAAAGTTCTAATCGCTTTAGGTTTGGTGCTGGTTTCTTCTACTTCTCGATTCACCCTTCACTGAAAGAATGACTAGACAAATACTCAGAGCTTTGATAAAACCACATTTGAGCTGCCATAAAATTCCGAAACAACTTGTGATTTCCAGATACAGTTATGTGATTAAATTAGATCGTGTTTTGAGAATGAACCTTTATTATTTCCTAGGCATGGCTTTTAATTATCTCAGAATACTGATACATGATTGAAACTGACGAAAAATTCGATTTCTTTGTCTTTATTAAGAAACCACAAAATAACCTTTCAAAGGTTTGTTTTGTACTAAACAAATAGGCCCAATCAACAAGTTGGCCATTCGGGTCTAATTGACAGATCCAATTACTCTGGATCTCAGCCCTGTCCTTAGTCAATCTGAAATATTCATGCGATTAAAATAGAAATACAGAGCAAAATGTCTCAAATGTCGCGTAATAATCGTGTGCAATTTGTTGTCTCTCTTGGGAATGGAATCAATTACTTCGCAACCTCTCGACAAAGTCCACACAAACACATCGGACAGACTGGGGGTCTAAAATGGAGAGTAGAGCACGATCTATATAATTACTAAACATAAAAACAGTAAAAAAGCGCGTGAAACGCGTTTTTTGCAACTGTCATATAACAAACGCGCGCTTTCCGAAATTGTGTCTTGGACTCAATATTATATCCAAAATAACATTAAAATGCAAATCAACACCAGCCAGATTCGTTGAAATTTATCAACTTTTACTATTCAGTGCATTTTCACATATTTGGAAATGCTTTTCGTATATAAAAATATCTGCAATAAAAAAAAAGAAGAAAATAAAACAATAATCTCAAGATTTCATAACATGCAATAAAAATTATCATCTTTAATTTGATTCAATTTAAAAAATACATATTTAAAAATACATTTCAAAACTACAAATTGAATCTCTCCATTAAAAAGCAATCAGATAAATGGCTTTTGGTTGATATAATTGAATCCAGAGTCTATATTATGATATTGACCGAAATTGTTATGATTCATATGATCAGAAGAAGATCAACTTAAATTTTTATTAAATTATTTGTGGGTAATTAAGTTTACTATAGTATGGGGGCGTTTAAGCTAATTTTCTTATGCTTATCTTGATTCCTTTAATTGGGTCAAACCAAATTTCGAAATGGTAATGATAAAATTAAAACAATATGGAAATTCAAATTAATGGCTATCAATTTCGCAAGGTCAAAAAGAGAAACATTTTAACACACATAATGGTTCATTGCTTTGTATTTTAGTATTAAAATTTTTCACATTGAAACATGCTTATCTACAAAACGATTTTTTTATTGATGTGGAAAAATTACTACATCCAAGAAAAGATTATACTTCTATTATATTTCGTTCACAAATTTTATTATATTAGAATCTTTTGATTTGAAAAATTATTATAATTCATAACTCACACCTAATTATTTTCTAACAATTTTAAAAACTATTTGGGATTTGATTAAGATTAAGCGTTGTGTGGAAGCCATACTGTTAGTTCCATTTTTTCAAGTTTTGGAAAACATATCTGACTTCATCAGTCTGATTCATGTGCAAGTGTTGAGTTTAAAGAAAATTAATTTCTTCAACGGATTAAACGCGATTATACGTGCTGTGTTCTAGTGTACGAATGAAACATTCAGTTTGTTTATATTGATTAAAAATGGAATGGCAAAAACATTGTCCACACCATTGCGCTGAGCGATTGATCTATTTTAATATACTTCTACGCCTTTTAGTTAAATAAAATTGATATTATGACACTAAAATTTGTTCTGTCAAAGTCGTTTATTTTATTATAGCACATATGCTTTAAAGAATTCTATTAAGTACGAGTGTTTTTTCCTTCTTGTTAAAGTTTTATCTTCGTGAAAGAAATTCAATAAATTTATATGAACGTCAGTTTTTTTGTGTATGATTTAACTGCAATTGTGGATGATTTCACAACAAAACGGATTATTTAAATTTTTATTATACCGTTTAAATAGAGATGCACATATCGGATTTCACTTTCACACACAACATCGCGAATTGTTCAAATTTAAATGTAACGTATTAATTAAAAGAGCAACGTAATATTTTCTATGTGAAAGTAAGAGAAACAAGATATTACTTTCTCAATCTTCCCGTGGAATTAGAAAAAGAATGAAAATCAATGTGAGAACGACAACTAAATTTTAAATTTGATTTTAAGAAAACGAATTATTTTGTGTTAGTTTATTCAAGAATACATAAAATTTTGTATATAACCCGGTCGATAAGCATTATTAAAAACTAGGGTTCTTTCACTTGTTTATTAGTATTTTAATTTTTTTCGAAGAGCTATTTGCTTCGTAAGCTACGTCTTCTAGTGAAAACATCCTTCTTAGTATGTCTTGTAACAAAAATACCTGTTTTAAATAAGCTAACATTTCAAAAGATGTTATAAAAACAAACATGGTTTATATACGAGTTGTGTAAAAACTAAAGAGTTTCAATGGAAATGATGTAAATAAATTGAAATTATTTATTTTTGACTTTTTATTAGAAATTTATTACTTTTCATTACGAGTGTGGTGAAATGAAATTTATTTATCATGCGTAATTTGTCAACAGTGATGAAATATTGGATAATTACATAACTTTTTGGTGTTTTTAAAAAAACCAAATTGATTTGACGATAAATTTTATTGAATTACAGTTGGGTATAAAAATTTAACTACTTAATAATTTCGTGTCTTTCAAGCAAATTGTTTTGCAATGATTTGAAATTCATTTAAATTTATGTAGATTCGAGCTACTTGTTTCAATAAAAAAGTATAAAAGTAATTTCAAGATGGAATACCAAAATAAAAAGTCCAAAAATATATCTCGTTCATCTCATTTATTATTCGGACAAAAAAAGAGTCAACATTCGCGACTAATTCTGGATTCGCACAAATTGCTTCAAGGACACGAATATGAATGAAATTGTCAAGAGATGTCCAAAAATCGAACCTCATAAATAAGTGGATTCAATTGAAGATATGACAGGTAAACCTGAATTTGTCGTTGTCTCTCGAAACCGGATCCCCCAGTCAAGAGATTTGCTTTGCCGATTTGGAATTACAATATTTGTCAAGTAATATGTGAAATTTCTAGTTTGAATAAGAGATCGATATCAAAGTATTGTAAATCAACAATACAGGCACTCGAAGAGCTTCTTTTCTTAAAAAGTATGTTAATAAAAAAAACTGAATAGGTTTTCTTTAAAAATATTTGCCAAAAGTGATTGAAAATGGATTTCTTCTTTTCTTGAGGCCTCTTCAAACTCTTGTCTCCAATATTGAGAGTACTTCCAAAGGTGGGGTGAAATTTTCTCTTTGTAATTAGAAAAATTACCATTTTCATTGTTTTCCAAAAACTACAAATTCGAATGAGAATTGAATTTTAAAGAGGTTTGAACTACAGTGGGCTGAAATGAAAGAGATCAATCTGTGCAATGCGAAGGTGTTCTGGTAAATGATCGAAGCAACCGAAGGAAGTTGCCCAACAATATTCTTGTCGAACTTACGACACACACACCACAGCCATCTTCAATTGCTTGATGATTTATTCAACAAGAATTCACTTAACCCTCTTCAAGACATTCCATTGACAGATTTACCGTTTTGTAATCGTGTCGTTTATTTAATATTAATTATGATTACCTTTATTACAAAGCAAATAATTGGCCCAATAAATGGTGGCCAGGTGTTTATCATAAACCTGCTGATTTTTGTGAAACGACACGAAATAATACAAAACGCTTTGACCAACATTCCTCCGACTTGAATTGCAATTTTCCAATGACACACAAATCGCAATTATTTACCGCAAAACAAATAACTGACTAACTTGACCGACAATTCATCGACGTTATCCGACCTCATCATCGTTTTACTACATCTCAATGTCGTCGTCGTCGCCATCGAGAATAGCAAAGATCCAATCAAACTCACAATTTATCCAATCACTTTTCTGCTTTTTGAATGAAACAACCAACAAACAGATGGAGAAACAGAATGTGTGAAGAACACCTAACACGGCAATCGAAAGTCCATCTTAGAACATGAAACATGGATAGATTGCAATTTCAAGATCATCTTTATGGTGTTTTGCTTTGTAACAAGCACGGGTTAACGTGGGTGGATACATATATTTTGAATGTAGAAAATTCATATTTTTAAATAGAAATATTTCCACTTATTATAATTTTTAACCATTAACAAACTAAAAACATTTATATGTTATCGACGAAGTTAATTATAAATTCTTTATGTTTACTGCTTTTGTCCAGAAATTCATCGACAAATTTCAATTACAATTCTTTGTATTTTAATTAAGGTCTTAAAAATCCAAACATTTAATTTTGTTTTGACGCCCTTGTAACACAAATAACTTGTATTTTTCATTTTTTTTATTTCGTAGTGTTTGACTAGTACCAATTATATATTCCATTTACTTCCTAAATGAACACGGAAAGTCGGGACGGTCAGCACCAAGTGTCTCAATTTTGTTTTAAGGTTGATAATGAAAGATATTGACAGGACTTAAGTTAACCGTAGGTGTAAACCCCCTGGAACTGCAATGAAATTTTTGTTATATTTTTACACGACACAAATACTTCACAGATCAATAATTTAAATTTTTGGAAAAATTCAAATTTCACTTGAAAATGTGATAACTGCCATTATTTTGTTGAGGACACATCTTCCGGGACCTGTATATCAGCCATATTTTAGGGAAATTTCAATTTAAAATTCAATTGACTTTGAATCGATGTCAATTATTAGTTTCAAAGACTGTATATTTAGAAGAAACAATCACAAATGCATTTAAAAAGAAGAACAATTAAAAGTAAAGCAATCGTTCTTATTTTTATATGGGATTCTACTAATTTGTATGAAATTGACAAGGGCATCCTCCTTGCGGGTTTATGCCTAATATTTTTTTGACGTCTCGACTTCTGTCTTGTGTAAATTTGAAACAAAATTAAGAATCTTCTGTCTTTTTTATTTAAAGACGGGAAGTCGGGACAACGAGTACCAATTATCATTTTGATAAACTACCATTTTTAATTAATTATCTATTCAGAGTTGTTCAGTTTTAAGAACTAGAGTTAAATTATGTCGCGAAATTGATCGAAACTACTAAAACTAATAGAAATCGAATTTCTTGTACAAAAATGTGAAGTTTTATATCCTTCAAGACCTACAATACATAATGAAATTATGACAGAAATTACGAAAATATTTTATTGCTACTTTTTAAAAACTCATTAGAAGAGCTGACTATACATAATTGTAGTTTAAATAACTATTTTATAACTATAATTCGATGGAAAATACGTTTGTATATCAGTTTATTTTTTTTTTTTGTAAAATTTGAATCATGTTTGTTTCCTAGTCTGTCTGTATTTAAATTAATAAAATAAAAAATGAGGAAAAACGAAATGAAAATAAAAAAAATGATTTGTATAAAATGTTGAGAGCTCCTCCTTTACAATGATAAATGGGTACCATTTCAAGTTCAGTTATCGATATGATCGACTTTCTATGGTCTATTTCACAGGTCTTGAAGCGATTTACACCGATATTCATTTTGTAAAACCATTTTTCATCGACAAATTCAATTAAGAGACAGTTTAAAAGAGTTAATAAATCGATTGGTCTCAGTTTTTCAATTTCTCACATTGAAAGTCATTAAGAGCCACAGACAGTGAATATGGCTAATTTATCAAGCGTAAAGCTCTCTTAACTCAGAACGAAAGAGGTTTGCCAAATTGGCATATATTGAGCAATTATGATCAATTCTACCTGTCTGTCGATCAAATTGGTGCTCATGATCCAGATAACTTAATTGAGATCATTGTTGAATTTTTCCGTTTTTTTTTTATTTTGGGTTTTTTTTCTGAATTCTTTGGAATTATGTGCGATCAACACCTAACCGACGATTAACCCAAATTGTTTATTGGACAATTGTCCAATTATCTACGGTTAAACAACGAATTAAAGGTTATTAATTTTGGAATATAGTTTTTTTACAATTTATTTTTGGCAAACAGAACAAATTGGTTCGTGTCTAGCAGCAATTTCCTTGATCGTCGATCGTATGGCAATGAGATCGTCGCCTTAAGACAATCACTATTTCAATTTTACTATCAATTGTTTTCCACTTCAAAATGGACCAGAATATAATTTTGCACTCGACTGGAACTTGAGGAAATCCGTCTATATTACTCTGGAATTTTATAGACTTTCCGTGATTCGACCTTTCCATTTTGTGTTGATCTTCAAAAATGTTAATCGACCACACAAAGCCCTTTCAGCGCACAGTTTAACAAGTCAATTCAGAGATCTTGTCGCGCTCTAGCTGCCCCTTTCGGCTTCTTTAATCATTGTGTGTCGCCCTCTCTTTCCAAAGGAGTGTCCTCATAAATACTATAGACTGTGATTAATCCTCAGCATCTTAAACGGAGTACGCGAGAGAAAAAATAAAAAGACAGATCTTGAAGATCGTACAAGTATATAGTGAAGTTCGTGAGAAACCACTTAAATATAAGAATAGTCTTTAATATAAGACCAAAATTTACGAAACTACTTTCAATGTCTTTTTTGTGCCTGTTAGTAGTAGTCAATTGATTGAGATCGTGCTTTCTTATACTTTTCGATCATCGAAATGATCGAACGCATCGGAAATCGAAGCTCAATTAATCATTTCAGAAGTTTGTTTTTTAGATATTTTCGTTATTAATGACCCTGACCTGGAATGCTAATTTTAATATGAACGTATCTCTTTCCATTGTTTTAGAAACTATAAAATAACAAAAGACAATATAAATTTGATGAATCTGATAATTAATTCGTCTGATCAAAAATTGATCGTGTCTTCAAAAATGACCTTAAGTTTTCTAAGGAAATATGCTTCATGTTTTCAAAGAATACACTTCTCCATTAGTGGTTTCTCACGAAGGCAATTGACATTTAATTCAAGAATTTTACTTCAAATGCAATATTCATAACAGAAAATCCAACATCTTACTTCCTACCAAAATCTTGTTTTTGAATTTTAAGTTGTATAATTAAACAAATTAATTAATATTAATATAGTGGTGTTTAAGATTATTAATGCAATCATTATTTTTCAAAGCTTCATTACCATAAATGTAGTTTTCATAAGATATTTACACTTGACGAGCCCTAGTAACAACTTGCTCTCCTTCTGCCGATCGGAGAGTTGGGGCAGAAACTTGAGACGAGAGGTTGGGACAGGACTCGACGGAAAGAACCTATGGATCCTTTTTAATTTCTTTTCTTCATCTTTTATATATGTCCTTTCTAATTTACGTTCAAATATTTTTCTAATTTATATGAACTCCGCCACCCTACTCTTGTAAATAAAGTGTGGTGAAAGCAGTTTTTGTACAGGGCACCAGTAAACTTTGTAATAGGTATATTATCGCAAATCTGCATTAAATAAAATAATAACAATATTCTGCCTTTCCAATAAAATATATGTGCTTTCATATTATGTGTCCTCAATTGAATCAATATCCTGGTTCGCCTAGTATCTCTAGAACCCAATTTACATATTCAAGAAGATGACTGTAAATAGGGCGGTATAAAATTTCTCGGCCCTGTCGTAATCAAGTTTACTAAAGGACAGTCTGAATACGTTAAGTACGTCCCTTTTGAATCTTTTATGAGAGGAGTGCTTTGGGAGTGGAATAACTCAGAATGATCCGCCTCTTAAACAAGACCCTTATAATAGAAACCTAACTCTGGCATTGAAGACCATTCGAGTCATGGTGTAATAAGTCTTTGGATCTCTGGAGTTCTATATGTCAAACAATTTACAAATCAAATAGCTCTAAAGATAATTGGGCCCCTTTCAAAAATGTCACCAACATGAAATACCCACACGTCAGAACCGTATAGCAATACCGAGAGTACTGACGATTGATAAAGAAAGTTTCTCGGAAAAGAAGATATGAGACCAACAATATTTACAGAAATAGAACGAATCTTAAAAAACGGCAACATTATTCTTCTTTAGTTTGTTCGCCGCACAACTTTTAAACTTTTCTGAACTCGAAAAGACCACCCCAAGTATAAAAATTATTTTATACTATTCAATACTATATATATTTAAAAATCAGAATCTTTTATTTATAAGATACGAGTACAAGGGAAATAGCCCCAGAGCATGTGATTGGCAAACTTATCAGAAAAACAGCCTGAGGAAATATTAAAATATTTAGAAGGAGATGAAACCACATTTCTCCTAAGCGGGCATAAAAAATTGTTTCATAAAAAAAATCACATTAAAGCATCGCCATGAAGAAGAAATGTCAAATTTGGTTGCAAGTAATAGAAATTCACTGGAATCAATGATTTAAGATTTTGTAAAACTTCAAATTTAAAGAAGTTTTACTAAAAAACCTGAAAACTGCTATTGTTTTATTAAGACAAATCTTCAGCATCCTTTTTCATTCATATTTTAAGGACGAAATTTCAATTTGAAAATCAAATGATAACATTTGATTTTCAAATTGAAATTTCGACATTTTATTGTAAACAAATTGCCAATTCTGTGAATGAAGCAAGTTGGTTATTAAGATTGATTTTGATTTGTTCTATGAAATTTCCAGTCCCAAGCACATTTAAAAATAATAGCCTTAAAGAGGAAAAGATGAAATGGGGTTTTGGCTGATTTTTATAAAATTTGGCCCTTGGCCTTCTACTGAGCTTGGTATAATAGTTTTTATTTAAATTAAATTGTATGAATTTTTAACAACATTGAAAAGGTGGGATTCATCTGGGTCCT